>CM055118.1:202910228-203047728 GCA_029206835.1 Rana muscosa
TGGAACAGCAAACTAACGATCGGTGGGCCAAGGCAGTCTATAGGCCTAAACACGGTAAAGTCTATTTGATTGAGCAAGTGCTCGCTCACCACTCCGGACGCGATATAGCGGGGCCCCAAATTTAACCCCGCTATACCTAAATTTAGGGGTGACCAGAGCAATAGTTGGCTTGGGTCTTTTGATTGTTTGGACTCTGCCTTACTGCTGTGTCATCTGGCGTGCAGTTTCCCTCTGGGCATATAGGTGGTGTTGTCCCTATGCTCGGGGTTGAACCACAGGTGATGGAGTGGGTACTGGATGTCCTTTCTTGGCTGCCGTTGGTGGGTGGTTCTGGCCTGCTGTGCATGCCGGGAGAGGATATATAAGGGGCAGACGCCATGACACGGTAAGCCAATTCCCGGGGCCCATGCCCAGAAAGCTAATGCCTGGGGCCCATGCCCGGAGGGAGCTACCCCTCAGAGGGGGGTGCGCCCAACCTTGATCGAGGAGTCTCAGGCACCTTCAGCCTGAGACTGCAGAGTTCCAGGTAGGCCCAGTACCTTTGACTGGGTCTACAACCGAAGAGGAGTCCCAGGGAACCCGCGTGAGGGTAACCGCTCTGACACAGAGGAAACCAGGGGAGGATCGATCCCATAACAAGAGGGCGAGTAATAGAGTATTGCTGACTCGGGAAAGACCTGGTGACCTGTTGGAGGGAAGGATTCCTCGCTTCGCAGACTGCCTCTGCGGAGTGTTGAAAGATCAGGAGGGATCTCCTTGATTTGGTCCTTGGAGGGGACCGAGTCATTGTTCCAGCATCACGCTGGCTGCAAGTTCTATTGAGTGACTATCCGGGTGAGCTGTACCCACTCGGGACCAGACTATACGGACCATTGTTTTTTAAAGATGATTTAACAGTATTTCGGTCCTGCGAAAGCTAGTAGTCCATTACTTTTCTCTCCAGCACCGTAATGTGGCACTTCTAGGTCATCACTTACAAAGCAGGAACTGCGGCGGTCCTTAATCCTCCATTGTATGTGATGACGAGGAGAAGACCGGGTCAGAGAGTGATGAGGAGAAAGAACAGAGGGCACACCAGCCTTGCGCATTACCTTCGCAACACTTTAAGGTGTATAAAATGATAAAAATGCATACTCACAAACGAGTAACATGTTCAAGAATACAATGTAAAGTCCAAAGCTCTGAAGAAGAGGGGGGACCCTCAAAACGCGTCAGCTGTTTTTGGAATAAACATCCCACCACTGTTGCTTGCCAGCTGATCTTGGGGGACAGACTGACCAAGGAGGGATTATATTGGGGGTCAGACTAACCTAGGGGGGGGGCACATGTACTGGGGTACAGGCTGACCTGGGGGGGGACAGACTGACCATGTTTGATTTAACTATGCCAATTAAGCTTCTCCCATTATGAACACAATTTGGCCACACCAACTGTTCATCACAAGACGCTACATGCTATGCTACTCTTATTGGGGCACCCAAAAAGGTGTCCCAAGTCTTTTACAATCCGATAATGTAAGCTGGAAAAAATAAAAATAAATTGCTGTGCGCCACTAAAGTGTTTGGATTTGCCTGGTGAAAAGGTGGCAACCTTAACTGGTGGCGAGGGCCGCGTTTGCCCGCACAGGGGTTCATGCATTCCTGTGCAGGGAGTCCCATTCATGTCGATTGGGATGCTGCAACTGCACAGTCACAGCCGCTGCTTCCAATCTGACAGGGTGCAGAGCCCCAAATGCAGTGTGTGCGCGCCTTTGGTGCCCCGCACCCGCACCCTTGTACACTGTAGTACGCCTGTGTGAATAATGCCAAATGGGTAGTGCTGACTGACAGGACTGTGTTCATCTCCAGACAGGCTGAACAGAATTTTTTAATTGCTTGCCATGTATAACAGGTCTAATAGATGTATTTTATAGTGTTTAATAACTTAAAAAAAAAAAAAACAAAAAAAAAACACCACCAACTAAACAACATATTTCAGTTCACTTTATCCTTTGTTACATCTCTCGTCTTCTGATCTCTTACCACCTCCTTGCAGCCACTTCCTTATTGCATGGCATTTCCCACTTTCCTGATAATGACAACAGTTGGCCATGCATGTAGGATGTGTATTGAAATAACCACTTGAAGGTCAAGTAACATGGTGGCAACGCTGGAGCACAACTAGGTGGCAGGGCGTTGCCACCCTATGATAGGAAGTGCCTGAACAAGAACCTTCATGGCAGAATCACGAAGGATTATGTTAAAGTGATTGTTTAAATTTTAAAAAGAAGAATGTTTAGGTTTACAAACATGCTTACCTGCTCTGGGCAATGGTTTTGCACAGAGAAGCGCCAATCCTGCTTTTTTGGTGTCCCCACTGGCATTCCTGGCTCTTTCACCCTGCTGAGTGCCCCCATAGCAAGCCGCTTGCTACCGAGGCACTCATGTGGGCTCTATCCTAAGCTGCGCTCTGTGTCTCCACTGACACACATAGAACGGTTTGCTCCCCCTCTGCCTACTGGCTGTGATTGACAGTAGTAGGAGCCAATAGCTTCTACTGCTGCCTCTCTGTCCAGTGAGGAGGGAGGGAGCCATTGCTCCCATGCAGTGCTGGATCCAGATGAGGATCAGGTAAGCATAAGTGCCCCCCCGAGCTGCACACAGATGTTTTTTACCGTAATGCAGAGAATGCACTGGGGGAAAAAGAAAAAAAAAAAAAAAAAAAAAGCCTTCTACCTTTAGAACCACTTAAAAAAAAAAAAAAAAAAAAAAAAAAAAGGGAGGAGGTTGTAAACCCCGCTTGGCAATTTTTACCTACAGGTAAGCCTATAATGAATATCTCCTAAACCTGCACCATTTAGAAGATATTCACCCTGCATGCAACCAGTGACATCACTGGCGCATGCGCTCTGAAAGTCTGGCATACCTTGCCAGAACATCAGAGCTTCGTGACGGAGCCGAGGGCTACCACGCGCATGCCCACAGCCTTCCCAGCGTTGACATTACAGCGCTGGAGGGCTTCATTCCAAGGTGAGCATTTCATAATGTGCTAGTATGCAATGCATACTAGCACATTATGCCATTGCCTTGCAGGTATTTTTTTTTTCTGCAATATTCATGGTTTACAACCGCTTTAAATTAAGGCTGTAGAATTAAATAATGACATTGACAAGTTAAAGGTCTTATGAGATTTAAAACTAAAACCCTCCCATTATCTACAGCCAAGGAAGTTGCCATGTTCGCCTCTGTTTGAACTGTAGTTGCCATGGTTCTGGTCAGTTATAACACCAGCTACTTGATGGCTTGGCAGTTCAGTTGAGAGCACAAAGCAACTGTGACAGTTATTCACGGCTTGGAATTGTTTTGGGAAACATTAAAATTGATGGGTTTAAATTCTGCTTCTTCAAATATACTTTTCAGTTATGTCTGTGTGCAGTTACTAAAGATCATAAAATAAAACATTAAGGGCCAGTTCACACCATAGAAACGCAATCCGGATGCGTTCCAGTGCGTTTTTGATGCAGTCCAGTGCTTTTTTCACCCCTCTTTTTTATTAACCTTAGATAAGGACAAGTGTGTTCCAGTGCGTTTTTGGTGCATTTAGGTGCGTTTTGATGCGTTTTACAGCATTCCAGTACAGTCCAGTGCAGGTAAAATGCAGCATGTTCTACTTTTTTTTCCTGGAACTGGAAGTACTGGTGTGAACTATGCCATTGAAAACCATATAACCTACTTTCCATGCGTTTTTGATGCAAAAAAAAAAACAAAACGCACTGAACTGCATGTGGTGTGAACTGGCCCTAACTCTAATGTCGCCATCAGTTGGGATGCAGTTGACAATGATTAACCACAAAAGCGAGCCAACCCCCAGATACAATATATGACACAACGTGACTCAATGGTGACAAACGTATGATGCCAAGAGCTCAATAAGAAAGGCAGAAGTGCACTTTATAGCCAGCAGGTGGCGCCCGTGTGAAAATCAGGAGACGAGAGGATTCTTTAAAAGCCAAGACCGCCGGTCTAACCTTGAATTCTGCATATAAACAAATACACAATGCCAGGAAGATGACCGTCACATTGGTTGCCAGTAATAATAACCTGCAGGAAAAAAGAAATCTGCACGCTGCTAACTTTATAGCAAAGTTTTTCAGGAGTACTGCTTTACCAAAGTGCACCAATACCAAAAAAAACCTGAACAGAAAACATGGTCCTGATTGGGTCAGAGGTTTGTTCTGCAAACTTACCATAAAATCCCTCCTTGGGCATATTCAGTACATTTAATTATTACTACAGCCAAGCAACAGATTGGCCACAAAGCTCAGCTTTTATTCAAATACTACTTGGTGATCCTGCCATGAGGATCCTGGTTTATAGGGTGACATCTGTCTACCAGTTGTGCTCCTGTTAGGGCTGGGCGATTTCCCCCCCAAAAAAAAAAATCTGCGATTTTTTTATAAAAAACTCGATTTACGATTCGATTTGTTTGTTTTTTATTATTATATTAATTGAAGTGCATCAACAAACAAAATTTCAAAGGCAAACCCTTTCTCTAACTGCAAAGTCAGTGTGCCGTGTGCAACAAAGATGGTTAAACATCCAAATTATTAATACTGTATTTGGATTTAGCTAATAAAACAACCAAAAATCTTGAGGTTACTCTTAGTTGAATTGAACTGTGCCCGTGCCTCACTGTGCCCGTGCCTCACTGTGCCCAATGCCTCACTGTGCCCATGCTTCAATCACTGCGCCCGTACCTGATGCAGATTTTCATGCTACACCGGCGGCCATTCCAGTATTCAAAAGCCACGCCTCCTCCTCGTCTGTGATAGGCGGAACACTCAATTTCCCAGCATTCAGTGTTCCGCCTATCATGGAAATCCGCTTATCCTCATAACACAGACGAGGATGAGAGGATGTCTGTGATAGGCTGAACACTACCTGCTGTGAAATTGAGTGTTCCGCCTATCACAGACGACGAGGACTCGGGAGGCGCGGCTTTTGAACACTGCAATGGCCGCCGTCCGTCTGAGGCAGACGGCGGCTTGCGGTTAGTTAGTGTTACATTACTACGGCGAGTAGATGTAATTGGGGTAACGCCACCCAGTGTCATTCCGGATACGCCCCCTGCAGCCCTGCTACGGAAACTTTGAAGGAAAAATAAAAAATAAAAATAAAAAAATAGATTTTCTTCAAATCTGAATCGATTTGAACTCGAAACTCGATTCAAGATTAAAATCGATTTTTTTCCCAGCCCTAGCTCCTGTGTGGTCAACCCCATACATGCACCTGAACCACTTCAATACCGGGCACATTCACCCCTTTCCTACCCAGGCCAATTATCAGCTTTCAGGGCTGTCGCACTTTGACAATTGTGGGTCATGCAACGCTGTACCCAAACATTTTTACCATTTTTATCATTTTTTTGAGACAGATAGTTTTCCTTTGGTGGTATTTAATCACCACTGGGGTTTTTATTTTTTGCTAACCAAAATGAAAAAAAACAAAAAACAAAAAGAAGACTGAAAAACTTTCTTGTTTTGTGTTATAAAATTTTGGAAGATACGTTTTCTCCTTTACTGATGAGGTGACACCAATATACAGCACTGATGGGCACTAATATACAGCACTGACAGGCCTCACTAGTGGGTACTGATTGGCATCACTGGTGGGGCTGCACTGATTATTTATCAGTGCAGATCCCTCGTCAGGGGAGCCGCCTATCGCCTCTCCTCGCACCCTGTCAGCCTGAATAGAGGAATGCTGATAACTTGCACTTCCTATTTAAGCTTTGATTGGACACAGTTGATCACATGGTAAAGGGCCTATGTCATAAGCTCTTTAAAGTGATCAGAGATGCAGTGTTTGTTATGCGACACACCGTACTACCGATTGCCACGCACCTCATATGGCGGCCAGTCAGAACGGGAGAGCCTATAGCAAAATGACGGCTGGGTGGGATGTGGTTAAAAAGTAAACGTCAGCAGCTACAAATACTGTAATAATAGAAGAAGGACACTTGCCTGTCCAGGGATCCTGCGATGTTCGCAGGCACCAGCATCTATAGTAAGGGGAGCAGGAAGTGAAGCCTTGTGGCTTCACAGCCTGTTAACTACTGCGCATGCGTAGGGGGAAGAAGCGAACTTCCGGCTCAGTTTGCCGCGGCGACCTGAGCCGGAAGTGAGAGTGGGTATCTGTCAAAACCAGGTACCCACTCCCCCCCCCCCCCCAAAAAAAAAGTGCCCAAATGTGGCAGTGGAGGAGGGAAGGGTGCAAACAAGTGGAACCTCCCCTTTTGGGTGGAGCTCCACTTTAAAGTTTAAATTACAGGCAAACCACTTAAAACACAGATAAAATGCACATTAGAGAGAGTGATATTAGCTGCTCACTGGTGGCTGAAACAGCGGCAGGAATATCAGCAGATAACTGCCGCTGTCATTCTTACAAGTGTTAGTTGCCTGCGCAAATTTAGCATTAACCCCTGCATGCCTAAGCCTTTTTCTGACACTTGTTGCTTACAAGTTAAAATCCATATTTTTTGCTAGAAAATTACTTAGAACCCCAAAAACATTATGTATGTGTATAATTATATTATATTATATTATATATATATATATATATATATATATATATATATATATATAAAAATTTAAGCAGAGACCCTAGAGCAGGCATATCCAAAGTCCGGCCCGCGTTCCGGTTTCAGAAGGCCCATCTGGGTTTTTTGACATGTATATCTTTTGTGGCCCCCAACGAGCGCCAGGGGCCACAAAAGAAATACATGCTGGCTGCCGAGGAGGAGGCGGGACGAGCGTCGTGCATAAAAGAGTATTTCTGGTTTACACTGCGATCTCTGTAATAGGAAGTCCCGTCTCCTGCGCTGCCATTGGACGACTGTTCTGTCCATCACAGGAGGCAGGACTTTCTATTAAAGAGGCCACCGCTAAAACAGGGAGTTTCTCCTGTATGTCTGTCGGCGCTCGTCCCGCCCCCTCCCTGTCTCCAATGCTGCATGGGCATGAATCAGGCTGCAATGGTGAGTCTGCATTCATGGCAAGGGGGGGTGTTGCGGGTTGCATTTATGGCACTTGTGAGACTGCATTGATGGGCAGTGACCATTATTTTGCTTCACGGTTCTTGATTTAAAATTTAGGCGCGTGTTATACGCTGATAAATACGGTATATCCAAATAACACACCTGAGCTCATCTCTTCACCACACACAGCCACAAAGGCAAGAGAATTCTTGTTGGGCATTGTGTATTAGTGCTCCATCGAATTTTAATGGTTCACAGAATCTCAGGCAAAATGGTCGGCCCTCATGCACGTTCACTTCATCAAATCTGGCCCTCTTTGAAAAAAGTTTGGACACCCCTGCCCTAGAGAATAAAATGGTGATCATTGCAATATTTTATGTCACATTGTATTTGCGCAGCAGTCTTTCAAATGAAATTTTTTTGGGGAAGCAATACACTTTCATGAATAAAAAATAATAATCAAGAAGGCAGTAAAAAAGGTAGCCCAATTTTTTGTATAATGTGAAAAATTATGTTATGCCGAGTAAATAGATACCCAACATGTCATGCTTTAAAATTGCAGGAGTTAATGACTACACTGCTGTATCTTTTATATCTGATGCTTTAAGTTAAAGCATATTTATACCAAAAACAAAAATTTTATATATTGCAGTTTACTGGCTGCATTCGTTTTATTTTTTCAGTCCCCTCCCCCATTATTTTCACCTGGTGATCCTACCAGTTAGCACACTTCCTGTCTTAGGGTGGCAACGTTCACTTGCCGTAACTGTATCAATGGAGGAGCAGTGCTGTAACCATAGGACAGAACTTCTCTCGTTCATAAGAGACTTTGGAGGCACCTACCCAAAGTCAAAGTTTCTGTCTTGGTGGAAGGTTGTCCGATTCTTTCCGTTAAAAGAAAAAAAAAATCCCTGCAGTTTAACCAGATTTAGGGAAACGCAGCACACCAGAACCCAGCCACCATATAGAAAAGGTAAAGATACGGCCTCAAGCTGAACTCCTCCTGACTATGCTCCTCTGACATGTTTCGGCCAGCCTATGAGACTTAATCATATTGATGACATGATATGATCTGATTAAGTCCTGTAGGCAGGCCGAAATATGTCAAAAGACCATAGCCAGGAGAAGCTCAGCCTGAAGCCGTACCTTTACCTCTTTATATAGTGACTGGGTTCTAGTGAGCCGCATTACCATCTTCTGATCTGTTTCAGCTAGCCTGGGTGAGCTGGTTTGAATGTCAGCACCCGAGGAGGGGGACGTTTTGCAGTTTAACGGTACTCCAAATTTTTGCGTATGGATCACATTTAAAGCCTAGGTTCACATTGGAGCGCTGTCATGCGATTTGAAAGATCACAGTTCAAATCGGTGGGACACCGATTTTGCGGCGCCGCACCAAATTTGGAAAAAGTAGTTCTTGCACTACTTTTGACGATTTCAGGTGCGACTTCAATAGACATCTGTGTATGAAGCCACACAGATGTCCATCAAATTAGCACCTGAAATCGCGCTGACCTTGCTACTTTGAAAATCGCGCTACTTCAAGTGAAGCAGCGCGATTTCAAAGTAGCATCAACGTGAACCAGGGATAACATGAGTGCACAGTTTTCCTAATTGTGATTGAACAGAGTTTACACATGAAACAGTAAAAACAAATCACTTGTAGTCTCCACTGAAAGTCTGTGTGTCAGGGTGACAACTCAGGAGCACAATTGGGAGACAGGAACAGAGTGGTGTCACCCTATATCAGAAAAAGAGTCCAAAACATGGATCTAGGGATAATTGTAAAGAAAAAAGCTGTACATTTAGAAAGACGAGAAGATCTGCAATATGTGTATAGGAAATATTAGTAAATGGGTTTACATTTACTTTAGAAACACCTAAAAATATATAACAAAAACAACAACAACAACAACAACACACAAAAAAACAAAACACTTACTCTTTCCATCAAAGTACTATATTCAACAGACCAGAGTGATGGTAGAAAAGTAAGAGCTCAATAAAAAAAAAAAAAAAAAAAAAAAAAAAAAAAAAAGCGCCTTTCCTCAAAATTTATATAGACGGCAGTGACAATGCACATATGTTATCAACAGGAAGCAGGTTGGGTCATATAATAGGGAAATACACACACACACACTATATGTACAAATATATACAGAATATAGACACATATTATATGAATAAAACTATTTTGCTGACACTTGTTACAATCCAATTTTAACAACTAGTCAAATGTGGTCTCTAATGATACCGCTAGAAACCTGCAAGACACAAAAACCACTATACTCCCCTCCCTGGGGGTCGTATCTCCTACCTTCCCTCCATGGCTGCAGCCTTCAGCATTGTCCCCAACATTTTACACTTATTGGAATGTTGGACGTCCATGTCCCCCACCGCGTGCCAAGGCTCCTTCCTCAGACCCCCCCCCCACCCCCATGTCATGGCCAAGTCCTGTAAATGATGTAGGGGGGTCAAAGGATAGGACCACAGTATTGAATGTCTTAGGCCCTGATGGAGGCTTCACACACAAGTATATTACCTCTTCTATTGCAGAGAATGGGCATTTGGATTTGTTAACCGAAAATTCTGGAAAAAAAAAAAAAAAAAAAAAAAAAGCAGCAGCATTTTTCTTAGTTTCTGTGATAAAATTTTGCAAATTTTTTCCTTCATAAATTTTGGCCACAATTTATACTGCTACATATCTTTGGTAAAAAATAACCCAAAATTAGTGGATATTATTTGATCTGTGTGAAAGTTAGAGAGTCTACAAGCTATAGTGCAAATCATAACAAATTGATCACATCTGATGTATTGGCGGCCTATCTCACAGATGGCACTAATCCGTGGCACAGATGGCACTAATAGGTACTGTTGTTTACTCACGCTGCAGCACAGGTCACTCTCCCTCCTCACACGGGGTCTCTGTGTGAGGAGGGAGAGCCGGCGATGAGAGATGATCTTATATGTTTACATATGAGATCATCTCTCATTGGACACACCGATCGAGCGCTTAATAGCCGCTGTGATTGGGCATTTAGCACGATCTGTGATTGGCTGTGTCCAAGGGACACAGCCAACACAGATTTTCCCCGATGCGAGCCCTCGGCGGCGCGCGGGGAACAAGTAAACAGGAGGACGTCCAGGGACGCCCTCCCGGCAATTGAGCGCCACGCTGTAGATGTCTTTCGTCTATAGCATGGGCACAAAGTGGTTAAAAAAATAAAAAAAGTATCTACCACATTGTATTTTCAAAAAAAAAAAAAAATTGTATTATTATTATTAAAGCCTGCAAACATTGCAGACAAGGACCGGTGTGTTATGGGTGCAATGCATAGGCTCCCGCAGACTCTTCTCCCAGCCCCAGGTCTGTATGGAGGTACGGACCTACCATTATGGAGCTGTAGGAAGTAATGGATGGCGAGTGCAATGACATTGCACTTGTGCTCCATATAAGTCACTCTAAAGCCTCGTACACACGATCGGATTTTCCAACGGGAATTGTGTGTTGACAGCCTGTTGGCGGAAAATCCGACCGTTTGTACGCTCCATCGGACAATTGTTGACGGATTTTCCACGGAGAAATGTTGGATGGCAGGCTTTAAAATTTTCCGTGGACAACGGTCTGTTGTTGGATTTTCCGATCGTGTGTACACAAGTCCGTCAGACAAAAGCCAAAAGTACAAACAGGCATGCTCAAAAGCAATGCTCACCAAACACAACATTAGCAGAATGTGCCCAAAGGGTGGCGCTAAGAAGCTGTACGTAACTACGTTCGTGTTTGTTGGCCGACAATTTTGTGTCGTTTGTATGCAAGACAAGTTCCTGGCCAACGCCCGTCGGACAAAAGTCTGAGGCCTTGTCCGCAGAAAATCCGATGCGTACGAGGCTTAAAACAGGGGTCTCAATCTGGCGGCCCTCCAGCTGTCCATCATGCCTTTGCCTGTAGGAGTCATGCTTGTAACTGGCAAAGCCTCATGGGACTTGTAGTTTCACAACAGCTGGAGGGCTGCCAGTTTGAGACCCCTGCTCTAAATTGATCTCTGAGTGGTTGGCTCAGCTGTGTGGGCGCGGCCATACAGAGCTGTGCCAAATTAAAAAAAATAAACTAAATACAGGATGCTACAGAAGAAAAAAAAAACTGCAATTTTGGTAGGGGGGTGGCTTGAGGGTGGTTAGCTGCGGAATGTGACACAATAAATATGGGTGTAACATGATCAGAAAGGTGGACTTATCCTTTAAACCTTATATGAGATTGGGTTTGGCACAGGGTAACTTTGTAGGGCACAGCATACCTGTAATAGAAGAGTCACTATACTTACCTTTTCGATGACCCACTCCTTGGTATGTCGTTTCTTCGGGCCTCTTAGGCCACTGCTAATATTCACCCAGTTGAATACACATCCCCCCCACTGGATGAAATGGTTCATCCCATTGCCTTGTACGCCCTGTAATGATGTAAGAGCCAGCAGGAGAAACCACAGTGTGTGGAGGGGGGGGGGGGCAGATATTTTATACATCTAGTATTTAGGAATACTTGCAGCGGCTGGGGAGGAGCGAATGAGGTGGCAAATTTAATAAATGGGTCATTAGAAAGGTAGGTTGAGGCTTCTAATATAGGTATGCTGCACTATAGAAAGTGACTCTGTGCTGATGGGGTTACTTTAAGGGCATGGAAGGAAGCCTTATAGCTCCCAAAGTGATTACTGCGTGTTTATACAGCAGCTTCTCCACCCAGTCATTTCTGCTGTATTCCCTCCCAGCCCTCCGGTCTCACATTCCTCACAACATAGTGAAGCGACTCCCTGACACGCTGTAAATATCCAACACACAAGCCTGTCACCATATCACACCTCCAACACATCAACATGGCCCACTCTTCTCCTTCAAATAAGAACAGCTGGTAGTGCCAGGAGGGGGCTTCTCTGTTCTAAACAGGTTTTAATATGTGCAAAATTATTTACAAAGCCACAAACTCACAACGCAAGTGTAGAATTTGGTCCACTCATTAAAAACAAAGCACCCCCTATGTGGCCAATATCTTACTTACACCAAGAATTGTATACAGGGGTGAATGAGGTGGTGCCAGAGTGCTCCCTCTAGTGGTCAGGCTACAAATATTTAATATAAAAAGCAAGAACATGCACGTAAAAATTTAACAACAACAACTATACTTTTCCTTTAGCATATTTAATCTCCCATATGAGTAATGTTTTTACATACGGTATATGGCCATTTACTTTTCCTTTAGAAGGAGAAACCCATCAGGAGTTTATCCTGCAGAAAGATCACTCACTGGGGCTGTTACCAGGGCACCATTTCATATTACCCCGAGAAAACTCCTTCAATACTTCAGTGGGTACTCACATCTCAGGTGGCTTTGAGCACAAACGCCCTAATGTGCATGTCCAGGCAAAACGTTGTTCATTGGTATTGGATGGAGTGGGGGAATAACGAGAACTTTGTTTTTTACTAAAAGGATAAGTTCACCCTTGGGAACATGTTCCACCTGTTTAACATGTTTCCAATGCTGCAGCCACTGCCTCGATTTCTCCCCCCCCCCCCCCCCCGGTGACAGCAGTATGGGGAGAAGGTCCCCATACTAGCTGTCAGTCTTTGAAATCAACGCAACCGTGCGGGGCTCCGCCCACACCATTCATTTACACAGCTCTGGGTGTGAAGGAACTACAAGCCATGACATCCTTTGCAGCCTTCAGCTTGTAGTTTTCAATCAACTACCACGGCGCTGTGGAGCGCCGTAGTAGTTTATCGATTCTTCCTTTCAGTGTACCTGCCTGCACCTGCAAAAAAAAAAGTGCATTTATATTTATTTTTTAAGTGAACTTATCCTTTAACGATCATATGACTTCTGTGATTGGCTGTCACTGCAGTCATATGATCAGGAGCCTGTCCTGCCCATCCTTTTTGTTTTTCCGCATATATGAGTTACATGGTTGGCAAGAGATTAAAGTGGACCTGTATTCACAAGTGAAGATTTGCTGTGTTATAGGGAACCTTTGGAAATGTTAATTGTGTCTATGCAGTGCCCTGAGAAATGGGGGGGGGGGGGGACTATTGTCTTTCCTCCTGAAAAATAGCAAGGTGCTTCCTGGTATGTTTATGTGCTCAGGGTCTCCCATGCCTACAGACTCAAAGCTGTACATCTGCAGTGTGAGAACGTCTAAGACACTGCTGCTTCCGACTGCTAGTCTTAAAGTGGTTGTAAACCTCTGTAGCACTTACCCCCCATTTAAGAGACCGGCTGTTTTTTTTTTGGGGTCTGCGGCAATTACCTCTCTCGAGTGGATCCCTTAACTCCATTGTCAGGCAACAATCCTTGGAATAAAGGCCAATGTCCACACGAGTAAAACCTAATAATATTATTTTTTTCTTTGAATCAACTTGAAGAGAGAGAGTAGGAAGTTGAGAAGTAGGGGAAGGTTCAGGCATGCAACACTTAAAGCTCATTGTCAATCTTTCGTCGCCACTCAAGCCTGAGTGGGTATTGCTCACCCGGATAGTCCCTATGAGAGCATTCCTAGCAGCCGGGATGGAGCACGAATCAATCTTTTTCCTTTCCTGAGTATCTAGGGATGCGATCGGAGAATCCTCTGCCACAGAATATAAGTCCCGAACCTCCCAGCCAAACAATACTGAATAAGAACCTCTGCGCCAGACCGGCGTATTGCAGGCTTTGGAACTTTGAAGATGGATCCCTCTTTAGGCGAGTTTCCAGGCCTCTTCCCGAGACAGCAGTACCGTCGCTAGTCTCCTCCGGGACTGATCCTCCTCTGGACTCCTTTCCTAAAGTTGGGCCCCCTAGAAGTGGGCAGCCTGGGATCCCTCTCTGAGGTGTAGGCTCTTGCCAGCAGAGCTGGGCCTACCTTGAAATTAAGCAGCCTCGGGCTGAAGGTGCCTGAGGCCCGAACACACCCGCGCACCTCGTGCCATGCAGGCCACGAGGCACACTCACTGGACCAAAGGTCCCCCCTTGCGCCTTGGGGTCCCCCTGGAATCGCCTCACGCCTAATGGCGTCTGCCCCTTATGTACCCTCTGCCAGCATGCACAACGGGTAGACCATGCCCCCTGCCGAGAGGGAACACCAAGGTGCTGTGATACCCCCCATAGGTTAACCTATGCCGGGGGTGACAGTGCCACCTACAGGCATTGGAGAACACTACTGCCAGGCAGTATCACACTCAGAGCAGAAGCAATATTAAATCATTGATTGGTCTGAGCCCAACTACCGTCTCAGACTACCCCTAAATTTCCACATAGCGCCTCCAATATTGGGGGGGGGAGCGCTACACCTCAGTCATCGAATCTGAGCAAAGCACATATACAGTATCTGTAGTGTTTACTTATCTCTCTCCAAAGCTCTAAGTGTTGTTTCTCTCTGGTGCTTCATTCCTCTGTTATCAGTCACTTCTGAGAACTTTTCCAGACACATGAGATAAATTTGTGTCTCGGGGGAGGGAGCTCAGAGCAGAGCTTGTCTATTCACAACACAGTTCTTCTGCTGTGTGGAGGGAGGGGGGGTTCCATTCCTCCAATCAGCTCTTACACACTGTAACTGCAGCAGTCTCTCCACCCCCCTCCTCTGTGCTCCTGACAGATGAAGGAAGATTTTTAACACTTTTCTGCCCTTCTGAAGGGGTGGAGGGAAGAGAAGACTGCAGATAAACAAGTAAAACCTATGTAGAAGGATTTGTTTAATCTCTGTGTATCATCTGAGGTTGTTCACTTCACTGGGTATATGTGAGGGTTTACATCCACTTTAAGGAGATCTAAATTGGTATTTGATGAGGTCATTATTGTGCTGGGCACGGTTCTCCTTGCTGGAGGCTCAGACATAAGCCAGTTGCCTATAGCAACATGGCTGCCCACACACAGACACAGCACAGAAGGAGGCATGGTAAGTCAGTAATGGGGGAAAGATGCAGGGGGACCACAGGCAATACCGGTGACTAATCCTTTGCCATCTTTTTTGGGGTAGCTTTCAGGTAAGACCACATCACACCAGCGTGCACATGCTTTATCATGAGACTAGTGTAAACGAGCCCTTAAAAGCAGAAGAAAAAAGTTAAAATTAAGTTTCAAGCAGTCATGCTCTTTATTGCAGATGAGACAACTTACCTGCCTGTTTGCAGTCTTTAGGCCCCTTTCACACCTATACGACTTGCCCCACGATTTGTGATGGTAAGGTAGTATGACAAGTCGTTTCCCATGATTTCCAATGACAACCATTCATATTAGTACGACTTCAAGTCGTTCCGACTTCAAAAGTAGTCCCTGCACTACTTTGGTCCGATTTTGATGCCACTTACACAGGCATTCCCTGAAATCTCAGCAAAATCGTGGCCGCGAGATCGCGGTAAAAATCGCTTGACTTTGAAGTTGCACTAGTGTGAAAGGGGCCTTAGAATGTGTGTCTCCAGAATGAATGAACACCAAGAACGCACCGTCCCTCGTCAGTGCAGCCATCCTCTTCTCTGCGCATAGCACTGGAGTTACAACATTCTACTGCTGGCCAATCAAGATGGCTGAAGCCGCTGGCTAGAGGATGTCTGCGCCCGGCGAGGAACATTGTGGTATTGGAGTGGAGCCGAGTATTTGTGGAGCTTCGTTCCCCTTTTATATAACAATCACAAATCCCCAGTCGTGGCTGCTCCCTTTTCACTGACATGTACAATGCAGGACTAGCAGCCATCATTGGCTTTTTTTTAGGCTTTTCCCCTCGGTTTTAACCTGGTGATCCTGCCAGTAACCACTTCCTGTCCTAAGGTGACAACGTTTACTCGATCATACATTTTCCACAGGAGAGAGGGGCGTGGTTCTGTAGTCCGCATGCATGGATAACTGAGAACAATGTAATTGATAACAGTTAGCACAGAAAGTTATCAGCTGGCAACAATTCTGGCAGACCAACAGATCCTTTTGGGCACTTTTTGAACAGATAAATAAACCGTGGAAGGGTTTTGTTATAACAGACCAAAAGGCAGCAAATAAGAGAAGATTATTGTTTGAGTTGACATTCACTTTAAACTGCTTATGATTTCCCCGGAGAAGCGGCCTGTTCTCTTACACATCATCACACTCGGTTTTTGGCACACGATATTCCTCCTCCGTGCCCCCCCCCCCCCGTCACACATCCAAGGTCACAGAGATGATATAAAAATAGCTGAGCAGTGCAAAAAATATGACTGTGATTACAAGTCCATTCAGTGTGTGCCAGGCAGCCTACACTATTCATCCATGTGCTTTGTACAGAATGTGGGACAAAGGACATAAAAAGGGGATCCATCTTATTAGAACAAACTGCCATGGCAAGTTTAGAGCTCATTCACAGCAGCACCTTGGGGTGCGCACAGTAAAATACGCCTTACCGCAAAGCGTGATAACGCACCATGCATGCGTTGCAGTGCTGATTATTTTCAATGGCCCCCCAATGCATATCCACAACACACCAACCCTGCAATAAAATGCTGCAGCTCCGATTCTCAGGCTGTTGTGGTACATACACCGCAACGTACTGGCGTTGCGTGATTGGGCTTTACAGCCTATAGGGGGTATTAATACCAAAAAAGGGGAATATATTGCAGCTTAGCAATCATTAGATGTAGGGACTGTATTCGTTTTCTTTTCTAGACTTTTTCCATCTTTTTTCACCTAGTGATCTGGCCATTAACACACCTCCTGTATTAGAATGTCCCTCCTCTGGATGAAGGAGCACAGGGACACATCTGGACAACAGTATTGTCAGTCTGGGGGGGGGGGGGGGTGTTAAATGTACTAGCAGTCATGCTTGGGGTTAAATTAGAACTATAAGCAAACCCCCCCCCACCATTTCCGATAGAGTTATAACCCGTCAGATTATTTTTTTTTCGCCATCTGTGTCCCATCGCATAGATTCCCCTTCTACTTCCCGATTCGTTATGGGACAGGAAGTGGAGAAAATCCCTGCAAATTAATGGAATTGTTTGGGGACCCCCATGTCACCAGAAGTAGTGTCCCCATTGGAAGATTTCCCCTGTATTACATTTCTGGGGACAACCCAAAATTTGGGATTTTCTCTTTCAAATGATATTGGTAAACAGGACAAAGAGAGAGGGGGAATCTCCTTAATGGGGACACAGACAGCAATAACAACTAACAGGTCTTCTGATCTAGCTCTACTATCCAAAACAAAAACTATTTGCCTTAGTTGTACTTTCAGTTAGTGAACCATGCCCTGGTTAATTACTGTGCTGTACTAGGGGTTCATTTCTGTGTCCTACTGGGAGTAAATTATTTTGCTGTGCTGGGGGTTATTGCTGAACTTGACAGAAGTTGGGGGGGGGGGGGGGGTTTCATGTCTGGCCCCAGCTGGGCTTATTTTATTCCCCGTCTCTTCAGTTCACCCCCCCAGGTCTATTTGGCCTACACAACGGGATGAAAAAAGTGTTACACTACAAGCCATAGACCATGAAGAAACATCAAAAATAAATCTCAATCAATGTGTTGGCCACGCCCACTTGGTGGTTACAGCGCCCCCGCTCGTACTTCCAGCACCTGCATAGAACCGCCCCCCAAAAAAAAAAAAAATTGTCTCGAGCCGCCACTGAATATACTGACAAATTTAAACCAAACTCTAGCTAACATTTTTTATAAGCAGTTGTAGCAACAGCTCCCCCCCCCCCCCATTTAGGTTAAAGTGGTTGTAAACCCACTTGTTGGACTTCTACCTATAGGTAAGCCTTCTTCCAGACTTACCTATAGGTAGTGGAAATATCTCCTAAACGTGCGCCGTTTAGGAGATATTTCACTTGTAGTTCCCCGAAAATCATCACTGCGCATGCGCGGGGAAGAAACAATACGAAGTGCCGTTTCTTCCCCAGCCTGTGCCGTGAATTGCGGCTCCCGTGCGCATGTGCGGGAGTGACGTCACGCGGCTCCGGCGAATCACAGCGCCGGAGTCAGCGGCCCGGAAGGAAGAGAAGACAGAAGCTGGACGCTGCCTACTCTGGGGACATCGCTGGATTCTTTTGCAGGTAAGTGGCACATAATGGAGATCACAATGTAAAAATAAGAAAGAAAAAAAAAAAAAGCCAAAAAAAAACAAAAACAAATGCAACCATCACATCTAAGAATTGGTGAGCTGCAATACAAGAAGGGTTTGCTTTGGGATTTAATACCACAAAGTTTAAACTGCATAATTGGCTTTTCCTTATTCCTCTCCCCAATCAACATGCTGCATTTTTTTTTTTTTAAATAGCGGTCTTCATTACATATTTTAACTTTAGACTCAGTGACGTCACTGGGTCTCTGTGCTTCTGTATGCCATGCAGACAGATCATGGCTGGTGGGAGGGGCGAGCAGGGTACATAGCTTCCGGAAGACAGAAGAGTGCCCTGGGTAATGACTTATTGGTAAGGACAATGTAACCAGTGCTGGACACTGACCGAGCTGATCCAACAAACATACAAATTTGTGATTATTTTTGTCACATTGCTTAAAGCAAAATGTGTCCCATCTGTACCGATCCTCCGACTCGTGACGACCCACATCCAGGACCACGAGCATTGCTGTAAGTCAGTCGGCTCATGTGTGCCAAGCCCCATACAGAGGATACATCCAACCCATAGTATGAGATGGGTGGGAATCAGAGAAGTAGATAAGAATAGCAATATGTCAGCTCTATATAGACTTGCAGGAAATTCATCTGAAGTAAAATGGGAAGGAATTGGTGGTGAGAATGGCTGGTGCAGCACTTCCTGACATATGGATGATATAAGAAGGGGACAGGAAGGAGAGAACAAAGGAACTGACATGATATAATGTGCACTGGGATCTGTGCTGAACACACACTACAAGAGGAGGGCCGTGCACCATACTGGGGGCTGAGCACCATACTGGGGGGGGGCACAGGAGGGCCACACACCATGCTGGGGGGGGGGCACAGGAGGGCCGCGCACCATGCTGGGGGGGGGCAGGAGGGCCGCGCACCATGCTGGGGGGGGGCAGGAGGGCCGCGCACCATGCTGGGGGGGGGCAGGAGGGCCGCGCACCATGCTGGGGGGGGGGGGGGACAGTGGGGCTGCGCACCATACTAGGGGGGGAAGACAGTGGGGCCGCGCACCAAACTAGGGGTAGCACAGGAGGGCCACGCGCCATACTGGGGGGGTGCACAGGAGTGCCACGCGCCATACTGGGGGGTGCACAGGAGGGCCACGCGCCATACTGGGGGGGGTGCACAGGAGGGCCACGCGCCATACTGGGGGGGGTGCACAGGAGGGCCACGCGCCATACTGGGGGGGGTGCACAGGAGGGCCACGCGCCATACTGGGGGGGTGCACAGGAGGGCCACGCGCCATACTGGGGGGGGGTGCACAGGAGGGCCACGCGCCATACTGGGGGGGGTGCACAGGAGGGCCACGCGCCATACTGGGGGGGGTGCACAGGAGGGCCACGCGCCATACTGGGGGGGGGTGCACAGGAGGGCCACGCGCCATACTGGGGGGGGGTGCACAGGAGGGCCACGCGCCATACTGGGGGGGGGTGCACAGGAGGGCCACGCGCCATACTGGGGGGGGTGCACAGGAGGGCCACGCGCCATACTGGGGGGGGGTGCACAGGAGGGCCACGCGCCATACTGGGGGGGGGGGGTGCACAGGAGGGCCACGTGCCATACTGGGGGGGGGTGCACAGGAGGGCCACATGCCATACTGGGGGGGGTGCACAGGAGGGCCACGCGCCATACTGGGGGGGGGTGCACAGAAGGGCCACGCGCCATACTGGGGGGGTGCACAGGAGGGCCACGCGCCATACTGGGGGGGGGCGCACAGGAGGGCCACGCGCCATACTAGGGGGTGGACAGGAGGGGCGTGCACCATACTAGGGGGGGGGGGGACAGTGGGGCTGCGCACCATACTAGGGGGGGCGCACAGGAGGGCCACGCACCATACTGGAGGGGGGGGCAGGAGGCCCCCCCCATCCCTTCATTCCCAGATTACAGATCCCCCCCACCTCCTCCATTCCCAGATTACAGATCCCCCCCACCTCCTCCATTCCCAGATTACAGATCCCCCCCCCCCCCATTCCCAGATTACAGTGAGGCTGTAATGAGGACACGGTAAGGCGCCAATGATGGGCACGGTGAGGTAGCATGGACTGGCACAGAGGCTGCATTGATCTCTTGTACCATGTCCGCAGTCTCTGACCATCTCCTGTACCCAGTAGTGTATTTAGGTTTTGTGCTGCCCTAGGCCTGACTAAACTTGTGCACCTTTCCTGTCAAGGCCACACCCCTTTCTGAGAGGAGGTCAGCGACAGCACCGCTAGGCCAGTCTGAGGGGGGGGGGGGGGGTCATTGATGTAAGGGGGGAGTGAATACAATAATATAAAGGTTTCCCCCCCTATACCTTAGTGTATTCTTTCTGCGGAAGGTGGTCTCTGGTCACCAGATCCCCCTTGATGATTGCTTCACTTTTAACTGAAATTTGCGATAGAGAGTCTCACTCTCACTCACACACTCTCTCACACTCACGTTGGGCTGGTATGAAATTATTTCCAGGGCTGGTTTTTATTCCCAGTCCGGCCCTGCCAGTAATGGCGACGCAGCACCTGGGAGTCAATCAGAAAATCAGCTGGGATGCCGACATCGCGTGCTCCGTGGACAGGTAAGTGTCCATATGTTAAAAGTCAGCAGCTACAGTATTTGTAGCTGCCGAGTTGAATCCCCCCCCCCCCCCCCCCCCAGGCGGAACTCCTCTTTAACCACTATGCGCCCACCGTACGACATTAAACGGCCACAATGCCGGGAGGCCGTCATTATAGGGCCTCGGCTCCTCCGGCCACTGGGGGGCGCGCGTGCCCGGCGCGTCACTGAGATGCCGATGCGCTGCCTGGCGGTCTCGCGATCGGCCGGTACACAGACAAGGACATGGATCTGTGTGTGTAAACACAGAGATCCATTTCCTGTCAGGGAGAGGAGACCGATGCTGTGTCCCTTGTACATAGGGACACAGATCGGTCTCCTCCCCCAGTCAGTCCCCTCCCCCCACAGTAACAATCACTCCCAGGTCACACATTTAACCCCTTCCCTGCCAGTCACATTTATACAGTAATCAGTGCATATTTATAGCACTGTTCGCTGTATAAATGTGAATGGTCCCAAAAATGTGTCAAAAGTGTCCGATGTGTCCGCCATAATATCGCAGTCCTGACAAAAATCACAGATAACCGCCATTACTAGTAAAAGCAAAAAAAAAATAAAAATCTGAATTCTATCCCCTATTTTGTGGCCGCTATAACATTTGTGCAAACCAATCACTATACGCTTATTGTGATTTTTTTTACCAAAAATATGTAGAAGAATACGTATCGGCCTAAACTGAGAAAAAAATAAAATAAAGATATTTATTATAGCAAAAATCAAAAAAAAATATTTTTTTTCAAAACTGTCGCTCTTTTTTTGTTTTTAGCGCAAAAAATAAACCGTAGAGGTGATCAAATACCACCTAAAGAAAGCTATTTGTGGGGGGGGGGGGGAGGGCGTCAATTTGGTTGGGGAGCCACGTCGCACAACCGCGCAATTGTCATTTAAAGCGTGACAGTGTCGAAAGCTGAAATTTCGCCTGGGCAGGAAGGGGGTATATGTGCCCAGAAAGCAAGGGGTTAAATTGTTTCTTTGTATGTTCTTTCTGCCTCCCTATAATATTCTCTGATCTCTTAGACCTCTCCTTTTCCCCCATCACTTCTGTTTGTTTGGAATGAGCAGTGCACATTACTCATAGTCCATAATCCATAATGCCACGCCATCTAAGGAGCGAGCAAGAGAGGGTGGCTACATCCCATGACCATGGAGAAGGAATGTAGCCACCTAACAGGAAGTCCGATCACAGCGCCATACAACAGGAATCTGGAGGAGCTGAGATTTATAGAAAGGACTTTTCTAAGAATACATACTGTACATGAATAGAATTGTTTCTTTTTCCGGTTTAGTTTTCTGTCACTTTGTAGTCACCACCAGCACTGCTGTACCTGTCATTAACCCTTTATACATGCAACCACAGCGACTCTGTGTATGGTGCTCCATGCAGAGAGGATACAAGCAGCCCCATACAGTCCGGACATTTCTAACTGTCCTCCAGACATTCTCCTGTCTCTTCTCAGAGCAAACTCCTTTAATTACCCCCCCCCCCCCCTAACCATCACCAGACCCCACCACATTCTCCCCCCCCCCCCAACCTTATCAGCGGACCACATTAACCACTTCCTTGCTGCTCCCTTCCCATCAGCAGACCTCAATAATAACTTCTATTTTACCACAACCTCCTTCCCTGACCAGAGGACATTCATTACCCTCTTACTCCAGCTACATTTATAATCCAAACCCCTCCATCTTCACTGCATGGACACCAACCCCTTCCATCATACTACATTAACCCTTTTCTTGCCAGGCTACCCCCCCTAGCGCACACATTCCCATTAACCCTTCACAGCCTGCCCCCCCTCTCATTAACCCTTCACAGCCTGCCCCCCTCCCAGCACACACATTCCCATTAACCCTTCACAGCCTCCCCCAGTACACACTCATTAACCCTTCACAGCCTGCCCTCCCAGCACACACACTCCTATTAACCCTTCACAGCCTGCCCCTCCTCCCAGCACACACTCCTATTAACCCTTCACAGCCTGCTCTCCTCGAAACACACACACTCCCATTAACCCTTCACAGCCTGCCCTCCCAGTACAGACCCATTAACCCTTCACAGTCCCCACAAGCACAGATTCCTTTAACCCTTCGCAGCCTGCCCCCTGCACAAACTCCATTAACCCTTTCTCCCCCCATGACTCACCCTCCTTGGCTTTCTTCTTCCTGGCCAGGGTCCCCCCCAGCTTCCCCAGGAAAGACTCATCCTTCTTCATGCGGCTGCGCTGCAGTGTCGGGGATCGGAGCGGGGAGGCTGCGGACATCTCTGCCGGCTGATCTCTCCCGGGATCGGATCGTCCTCATGTGATGACAAGTGGAGGACAGGAAGAGGCTGAGCCGCCCGGCCGGGGAGGGGTGTGATCCGTCCGGCCCTTCCCAGGGACACTGAGGGATCAGATCTGGGAGGAGAAGAGATCACAGGATCAGATCTGGGAGGAGAAGAGATCACAGGCTCAGATCTGGGAGGAGAAGAGATCACAGGCTCAGATCTGGGAGGAGAAGAGATCACAGGCTCAGATCTGGGAGGAGAAGAGATCACAGGCTCAGATCTGGGAGGAGAAGAGATCACAGGCTCAGATCTGGGAGGAGAAGAGATCACAGGCTCAGATCTGGGAGGAGAAGAGATCACAGGCTCAGATCTGGGAGGAGAAGAGATCACAGTCTCAGATCTGGGAGGAGAAGAGATCACAGGCTCAGATCTGGGAGGAGAAGAGATCACAGGCTCAGATCTGGGAGGAGAAGAGATCACAGGCTCAGATCTGGGAGGAGAAGAGATCACAGGATCAGATCTGGGAGGAGAAGAGATCACAGGCTCAGATCTGGGAGGAGAAGAGATCACAGGCTCAGATCTAGGAGGAGAAGAGATCACAGGCTCAGATCTGGGAGGAGAAGAGATCACAGGCTCAGATCTGGGAGGAGAAGAGATCACAGGCTCAGATCTGGGAGGGGAAGAGATCACAGGCTCAGATCTGGGAGGAGAAGAGATCACAGGATCAGATCTGGGTGGAGAAGAGATCACAGGCTCAGATCTGGGAGAAGAGATCACAGGCTCAGATCTGGGAGGAGAAGAGATCACAGGCTCAGATCTAGGAGGAGAAGAGATCACAGGCTCAGATCTAGGAGGAGAAGAGATCACAGGCTCAGATCTGGGAGGAGAAGAGATCACAGGCTCAGATCTGGGAGGAGAAGAGATCACAGGATCAGATCTGGGAGGAGAAGAGATCACAGGCTCAGATCTGGGAGGAGAAGAGATCACAGGCTCAGATCTGGGAGGAGAAGAGATCACAGGCTCAGATCTGGGAGGAGAAGAGATCACAGGCTCAGATCTGGGAGGAGAAGAGATCACAGGCTCAGATCTGGGAGGAGAAGAGATCACAGGCTCAGATCTAGGAGGAGAAGAGATCACAGGCTCAGATCTGGGAGGAGAAGAGATCACAGGCTCAGATCTGGGAGAAGAGATCACAGGCTCAGATCTAGGAGGAGAAGAGATCACAGGCTCAGATCTGGGAGGAGAAGAGATCACAGGCTCAGATCTGGGAGGAGAAGAGATCACAGGATCAGATCTGTGAGGAGAAGAGATCACAGGCTCAGATCTGGGAGGAGAAGAGATCACAGGCTCAGATCTGGGAGAAGAGATCACAGACTCAGATCTAGGAGAAGAGATCACAGGATCAGATCTGAGAGGAGAAGAGATCACAGGCTCAGATCTGGGAGAAGAGATCACAGGCTCAGATCTGGGTGGAGAAGAGATCACAGGCTCAGATCTGGGAGGAGAAGAGATCACAGGCTCAGATCTGGGAGGAGAAGAGATCACAGGCTCAGATCTGGGAGGAGAAGAGATCACAGGCTCAGATCTGGGAGGAGAAGAGATCACAGGCTCAGATCTAGGAGGAGAAGAGATCACAGGCTCAGATCTGGGAGGAGAAGAGATCACAGGCTCAGATCTGGGAGGAGAAGAGATCACAGGCTCAGATCTAGGAGGAGAAGAGATCACAGGCTCAGATCTGGGTGGAGAAGAGATTACAACAGGCTCAGATCTGGGAGGAGAAGAGATCACAGGCTCAGATCTGGGAGGAGAAGAGATCACAGGCTCAGATCTAGGAGGAGAAGAGATCACAGGCTCAGATCTGGGAGGAGAAGAGATCACAGGCTCAGATCTGGGAGGGGAAGAGATCACAGGCTCAGATCTGGGAGGAGAAGAGATCACAGGCTCAGATCTGGGAGGAGAAGAGATCACAGGCTCAGATCTGGGAGGAGAAGAGATCACAGGCTCAGATCTGGGAGGAGAAGAGATCACAGGCTCAGATCTGGGAGGAGAAGAGATCACAGGCTCAGATCTGGGAGGAGAAGAGATCACAGGCTCAGATCTGGGAGGAGAAGAGATCACAGGCTCAGATCTAGGAGGAGAAGAGATCACAGGCTCAGATCTGGGAGGAGAAGAGATCACAGTCTCAGATCTGGGAGGAGAAGAGATCACAGGCTCAGATCTAGGAGGAGAAGAGATCACAGGCTCAGATCTGGGAGGAGAAGAGATCACAGGCTCAGATCTGGGAGGAGAAGAGATCACAGGCTCAGATCTGGGAGGAGAAGAGATCACAGGATCAGATCTGGGAGGAGAAGAGATCACAGGCTCAGATCTGGGAGGAGAAGAGATCACAGGCTCAGATCTAGGAGGAGAAGAGATCACAGGCTCAGATCTGGGAGGAGAAGAGATCACAGGCTCAGATCTGGGAGGAGAAGAGATCACAGGCTCAGATCTGGGAGGGGAAGAGATCACAGGCTCAGATCTAGGAGGAGAAGAGATCACAGGCTCAGATCTGGGAGGAGAAGAGATCACAGGCTCAGATCTGGGAGGAGAAGAGATCACAGGATCAGATCTGGGAGGAGAAGAGATCACAGGCTCAGATCTGGGAGGAGAAGAGATCACAGGCTCAGATCTGGGAGGAGAAGAGATCACAGGCTCAGATCTGGGAGGGGAAGAGATCACAGGCTCAGATCTGGGAGGAGAAGAGATCACAGGCTCAGATCTGGGAGGAGAAGAGATCACAGGCTCAGATCTGGGAGGAGAAGAGATCACAGGCTCAGATCTGGGAGGAGAAGAGATCACAGGCTCAGATCTGGGAGGAGAAGAGATCACAGGCTCAGATCTGGGAGGAGAAGAGATCACAGGCTCAGATCTGGGAGGAGAAGAGATCACAGGCTCAGATCTGGGAGGAGAAGAGATCACAGGCTCAGATCTGGGAGGAGAAGAGATCACAGGCTCAGATCTGGGAGGAGAAGAGATCACAGGCTCAGATCTGGGAGGAGAAGAGATCACAGGCTCAGATCTAGGAGGAGAAGAGATCACAGGCTCAGATCTAGGAGGAGAAGAGATCACAGGCTCAGATCTAGGAGGAGAAGAGATCACAGGCTCAGATCTGGGAGGAGAAGAGATCACAGGCTCAGATCTGGGAGGAGAAGAGATCACAGGCTCAGATCTAGGAGGAGAAGAGATCACAGGCTCAGATCTGGGAGGAGAAGAGATCACAGGCTCAGATCTGGGAGGAGAAGAGATCACAGGATCAGATCTGGGAGGAGAAGAGATCACAGGCTCAGATCTGGGAGGAGAAGAGATCACAGGCTCAGATCTGGGAGGAGAAGAGATCACAGGCTCAGATCTGGGAGGAGAAGAGATCACAGGCTCAGATCTGGGAGGAGAAGAGATCACAGGCTCAGATCTGGGAGGGGAAGAGATCACAGGCTCAGATCTGGGAGAAGAGATCACAGGCTCAGATCTGGGAGGAGAAGAGATCACAGGCTCAGATCTGGGAGGAGAAGAGATCACAGGCTCAGATCTAGGAGGAGAAGAGATCACAGGCTCAGATCTGGGAGGAGAAGAGATCACAGGATCAGATCTGGGTGGAGAAGAGATCACAGGCTCAGATCTGGGAGAAGAGATCACAGGCTCAGATCTGGGAGGAGAAGAGATCACAGGCTCAGATCTGGGAGGAGAAGAGATCACAGGCTCAGATCTAGGAGGAGAAGAGATCACAGGCTCAGATCTAGGAGGAGAAGAGATCACAGGCTCAGATCTAGGAGGAGAAGAGATCACAGGCTCAGATCTGGGAGGAGAAGAGATCACAGGCTCAGATCTGGGAGGAGAAGAGATCACAGGATCAGATCTGGGAGGAGAAGAGATCACAGGCTCAGATCTGGGAGGAGAAGAGATCACAGGCTCAGATCTGGGAGGAGAAGAGATCACAGGCTCAGATCTGGGAGGAGAAGAGATCACAGGCTCAGATCTGGGAGGAGAAGAGATCACAGGCTCAGATCTAGGAGGAGAAGAGATCACAGGCTCAGATCTGGGAGGAGAAGAGATCACAGGCTCAGATCTGGGAGAAGAGATCACAGGCTCAGATCTAGGAGGAGAAGAGATCACAGGCTCAGATCTGGGAGGAGAAGAGATCACAGGCTCAGATCTGGGAGGAGAAGAGATCACAGGATCAGATCTGTGAGGAGAAGAGATCACAGGCTCAGATCTGGGAGGAGAAGAGATCACAGGCTCAGATCTGGGAGAAGAGATCACAGACTCAGATCTAGGAGAAGAGATCACAGGATCAGATCTGAGAGGAGAAGAGATCACAGGCTCAGATCTGGGAGAAGAGATCACAGGCTCAGATCTGGGTGGAGAAGAGATCACAGGCTCAGATCTGGGAGGAGAAGAGATCACAGGCTCAGATCTGGGAGGAGAAGAGATCACAGGCTCAGATCTGGGTGGAGAAGAGATCACAGGCTCAGATCTGGGAGGAGAAGAGATCACAGGCTCAGATCTAGGAGGAGAAGAGATCACAGGCTCAGATCTGGGAGGAGAAGAGATCACAGGCTCAGATCTGGGAGGAGAAGAGATCACAGGCTCAGATCTGGGAGGAGAAGAGATCACAGGCTCAGATCTGGGAGGAGAAGAGATCACAGGCTCAGATCTGGGAGGAGAAGAGATCACAGGCTCAGATCTGGGAGGAGAAGAGATCACAGGCTCAGATCTGGGAGGAGAAGAGATCACAGGCTCAGATCTAGGAGGAGAAGAGATCACAGGCTCAGATCTGGGTGGAGAAGAGATTACAACAGGCTCAGATCTGGGAGGAGAAGAGATCACAGGCTCAGATCTGGGAGGAGAAGAGATCACAGGCTCAGATCTAGGAGGAGAAGAGATCACAGGCTCAGATCTGGGAGGAGAAGAGATCACAGGCTCAGATCTGGGAGGGGAAGAGATCACAGGCTCAGATCTGGGAGGAGAAGAGATCACAGGCTCAGATCTGGGAGGAGAAGAGATCACAGGCTCAGATCTGGGAGGAGAAGAGATCACAGGCTCAGATCTGGGAGGAGAAGAGATCACAGGCTCAGATCTGGGAGGAGAAGAGATCACAGGCTCAGATCTGGGAGGAGAAGAGATCACAGGCTCAGATCTGGGAGGAGAAGAGATCACAGGCTCAGATCTGGGAGGAGAAGAGATCACAGGCTCAGATCTGGGAGGAGAAGAGATCACAGGCTCAGATCTGGGAGGAGAAGAGATCACAGGCTCAGATCTAGGAGGAGAAGAGATCACAGGCTCAGATCTGGGAGGAGAAGAGATCACAGGATCAGATCTGGGAGGAGAAGAGATCACAGGCTCAGATCTGGGAGGAGAAGAGATCACAGGCTCAGATCTGGGAGGAGAAGAGATCACAGGCTCAGATCTGGGAGGAGAAGAGATCACAGGCTCAGATCTGGGAGGAGAAGAGATCACAGGCTCAGATCTGGGAGGAGAAGAGATCACAGGCTCAGATCTGGGAGGAGAAGAGATCACAGGATCAGATCTGGGAGGAGAAGAGATCACAGGCTCAGATCTAGGAGGAGAAGAGATCACAGGCTCAGATCTGGGAGGAGAAGAGATCACAGGCTCAGATCTGGGAGGAGAAGAGATCACAGGCTCAGATCTGGGAGGAGAAGAGATCACAGGCTCAGATCTGGGAGGAGAAGAGATCACAGGATCAGATCTGGGAGGAGAAGAGATCACAGGCTCAGATCTAGGAGGAGAAGAGATCACAGGCTCAGATCTGGGAGGAGAAGAGATCACAGGCTCAGATCTGGGAGGAGAAGAGATCACAGGCTCAGATCTGGGAGGAGAAGAGATCACAGGCTCAGATCTAGGAGGAGAAGAGATCACAGGCTCAGATCTGGGAGGAGAAGAGATCACAGGCTCAGATCTGGGAGGAGAAGAGATCACAGGCTCAGATCTGGGAGGGGAAGAGATCACAGGCTCAGATCTGGGAGGAGAAGAGATCACAGGATCAGATCTGGGAGGAGAAGAGATCACAGGCTCAGATCTAGGAGGAGAAGAGATCACAGGCTCAGATCTGGGAGGAGAAGAGATCACAGGCTCAGATCTGGGAGGAGAAGAGATCACAGGCTCAGATCTGGGAGGAGAAGAGATCACAGGCTCAGATCTAGGAGGAGAAGAGATCACAGGCTCAGATCTGGGAGGAGAAGAGATCACAGGCTCAGATCTGGGAGAAGAGATCAAAGGCTCAGATCTAGGAGGAGAAGAGATCACAGGCTCAGATCTGGGAGGAGAAGAGATCACAGGCTCAGATCTGGGAGGAGAAGAGATCACAGGATCAGATCTGTGAGGAGAAGAGATCACAGGCTCAGATCTTGGAGGAGAAGAGATCACAGGCTCAGATCTGGGAGAAGAGATCACAGACTCAGATCTAGGAGAAGAGATCACAGGATCAGATCTGAGAGGAGAAGAGATCACAGGCTCAGATCTGGGAGAAGAGATCACAGGCTCAGATCTGGGAGAAGAGATCACAGGCTCAGATCTGGGAGAAGAGATCACAGGATCAGATCTGGGAGGAGAAGAGATCACAGGCTCAGATCTGGGTGGAGAAGAGATCACAGGCTCAGATCTGGGAGAAGAGATCACAGGCTCAGATCTGGGAGAAGAGATCAAAGGATCAGATCTGGGAGGAGAATAGATCACGGGCTCAGATCTGGGAGGAGAAGAGATCACAGGCTCAGATCTGGGAGAAGAGATCACAGGCTCAGATCTGGGAGAAGAGATCACAGGATCAGATCTGGGAGGAGAAGAGATCACAGGCTCAGATCTGGGTGGAGAAGAGATCACAGGCTCAGATCTGGGAGGAGAAGAGATCACAGGCTCAGATCTGGGTGGAGAAGAGATCACAGGCTCAGATACGGGAGAAGAGATCACAGGCTCAGATCTGGGAGAAGAGATCACAGGATCAGATCTGGGTGGAGAAGAGATCACAGGATCAGATCTGGGTGGAGAAGAGATCACAGGCTCAGATCTGGGAGAAGAGATCACAGGCTCAGATCTGGGAGAAGAGATCACAGGATCAGATCTGGGAGGAGAAGAGATCACAGGCTCAGATCTGGGAGGAGAAGAGATCACAGGCTCAGATCTGGGAGGAGAAGAGATCACAGGATCAGATCTGGGTGGAGAAGAGATCACAGGCTCAGATCTGGGAGAAGAGATCACAGGCTCAGATCTGGGAGGAGAAGAGATCACAGGCTCAGATCTGGGAGGAGAAGAGATCACAGGCTCAGATCTGGGAGGAGAAGAGATCACAGGCTCAGATCTGGGAGGAGAAGAGATCACAGGCTCAGATCTGGGAGGAGAAGAGATCACAGGCTCAGATATGGGAGAAGAGATCACAGGCTCAGTTCTAGGTGGAGAAGAGAACAAAGGCTCAGTTCTAGGTGGAGAAGAGATCACAGCAGGCTCAGTTTTGGGTGGAGAAGAGATCACAGGCTCAGTTCTGGGTGGAGAAGAGATCACAGCAGGCTCAGTTTTGGGTGGAGAAGAGATCACAGGCTCAGATCTGGGAGGAGAAGAGATCACAGGCTCAGTTCTGGGTGGAGAAGAGATCACAGGCTCAGTTCTGGGTGGAGAAGAGATTACAACAGGCTCAGTGCTGGGTGGAGAAGAGATCACAGGCTCAGATCTGGGAGGAGAAGAGATCACAGGCTCGGTTCTGGGTGGAGAAGAGATCACAGGCTCAGATCTAGGAGAAGAGATCACAGGCTCAGTTCTAGGTGGAGAAGAGGTCACAGGCTCAGTTCTAGGTGGAGAAGAGGTCACAGGCTCAGTTCTAGGTGGAGAAGAGATCACAGCAGGCTCAGTTCTAGGTGGAGAAGAGATCACAGGCTCAGTTCTAGGTGGAGAAGAGATCAAAGGCTCAGTTCTAGGTGGAGAAGAGATCACAGCAGGCTCAGATCTGGGAGGAGAAGAGATCACAGGCTCAGTTCTAGGTGGAGAAGAGATCACAGGCTCAGATCTGGGAGGAGAAGAGATCACAGGCTCAGTTCTGGGTGGAGAAGAGATCACAGCAGGCTCAGTTTTGGGTGGAGAAGAGATCACAGGCTCAGTTCTGGGTGGAGAAGAGATCACAGCAGGCTCAGTTTTGGGTGGAGAAGAGATCACAGGCTCAGATCTGGGAGGAGAAGAGATCACAGGCTCAGTTCTGGGTGGAGAAGAGATCACAGCAGGCTCAGTTCTGGGTGGAGAAGAGATTACAACAGGCTCAGTGCTGGGTGGAGAAGAGATCACAGGCTCAGATCTGGGAGGAGAAGAGATCACAGGCTCGGTTCTGGGTGGAGAAGAGATCACAGGCTCAGATCTAGGAGAAGAGATCACAGGCTCAGTTCTAGGTGGAGAAGAGGTCACAGGCTCAGTTCTAGGTGGAGAAGAGGTCACAGGCTCAGTTCTAGGTGGAGAAGAGATCACAGCAGGCTCAGTTCTAGGTGGAGAAGAGATCACAGGCTCAGTTCTAGGTGGAGAAGAGATCACAGGCTCAGATCTGGGAGGAGAAGAGATCACAGGCTCAGATCTGGGAGGAGAAGAGATCACAGGCTCAGTTCTGGGTGGAGAAGAGATCACAGGCTCAGATCTAGGAGAAGAGATCACAGGCTCAGATATGGGAGAAGAGATCACAGGCTCAGTTCTAGGTGGAGAAGAGATCACAGGCTCAGTTCTAGGTGGAGAAGAGATCACAGGCTCAGTTCTGGGCGGAGAAGAGGTCACAGGCTCAGTTCTAGGTGGAGAAGAGGTCACAGGCTCAGTTCTAGGTGGAGAAGAGATCACAGCAGGCTCAGTTCTAGGTGGAGAAGAGATCACAGGCTCAGTTCTGGGCGGAGAATAGATCACAGGCTCAGTTCTAGGTGGAGAAGAGATCACAGGCTCAGTTCTAGGTGGAGAAGAGATCACAGGCTCAGTTCTAGGTGGAGAAGAGGTCACAGGCTCAGTTCTAGGTTGAGAAGAGGTCACAGGCTCAGTTCTAGGTGGAGAAGAGATCACAGCAGGCTCAGTTCTAGGTGGAGAAGAGATCATAGGCTCAGTTCTAGGTGGAGAAGAGATCACAGGCTCAGTTCTGGGTGGAGAAGAGATCACAGGCTCAGATCTGGGAGGAGAAGAGATCACAGGCTCAGTTCTGGGTGGAGAAGAGATCACAGGCTCAGATTTAGGAGAAGAGATCACAGGCTCAGATCTGGGAGGAGAAGAGATCACAGGCTCAGATATGGGAGAAGAGATCACAGGCTCAGTTCTAGGTGGAGAAGAGATCACAGGCTCAGATATGGGAGAAGAGATCACAGGCTCAGTTCTAGGTGGAGAAGAGATCACAGGCTCAGTTCTAGGTGGAGAAGAGATCACAGGCTCAGTTCTGGGCGGAGAAGAGATCACAGGCTCAGTTCTAGGTGGAGAAGAGGTCACAGGCTCAGTTCTAGGTGGAGAAGAGATCACAGGCTCAGATATGGGAGAAGAGATCACAGGCTCAGTTCTAGGTGGAGAAGAGATCACAGGCTCAGTTCTAGGTGGAGAAGAGATCACAGGCTCAGTTCTGGGCGGAGAAGAGATCACAGGCTCAGTTCTAGGTGGAGAAGAGGTCACAGGCTCAGTTCTAGGTGGAGAAGAGGTCACAGGCTCAGTTCTAGGTGGAGAAGAGATCACAGGCTCAGTTCTAGGTGGAGAAGAGATCACAGGCTCAGATATGGGAGAAGAGATCACAGGCTCAGTTCTAGGTGGAGAAGAGATCACAGGCTCAGTTCTAGGTGGAGAAGAGATCACAGGCTCAGTTCTGGGCGGAGAAGAGATCACAGGCTCAGTTCTAGGTGGAGAAGAGGTCACAGGCTCAGTTCTAGGTGGAGAAGAGGTCACAGGCTCAGTTCTAGGTGGAGAAGAGATCACAGGCTCAGTTCTAGGTGGAGAAGAGATCACAGGCTCAGATATGGGAGAAGAGATCACAGGCTCAGTTCTAGGTGGAGAAGAGATCACAGGCTCAGTTCTAGGTGGAGAAGAGATCACAGGCTAGGTTCTGGGCGGAGAAGAGATCACAGGCTCAGATATGGGAGAAGAGATCACAGGCTCAGTTCTAGGTGGAGAAGAGGTCACAGGCTCAGTTCTAGGTGGAGAAGAGATCACAGGCTCAGTTCTAGGTGGAGAAGAGATCACAGGCTCAGATATGGGAGAAGAGATCACAGGCTCAGTTCTAGGTGGAGAAGAGGTCACAGGCTCAGTTCTAGGTGGAGAAGAGGTCACAGGCTCAGTTCTAGGTGGAGAAGTGATCACAGGCTCAGTTCTAGGTGGAGAAGAGATCACAGGCTCAGTTCTAGGTGGATGGAGATCCCTGCACTAGTCCCTGTTCTATCCTACGTCATACATTCCAGCAGTGGGGAGGTACCCCCCAGTGCCAGGGGTGCAGAAATCTCCCCATCACAGTCCCACAACACAGGGAATCTTTCTAGCACCTACCAAAAAATGGATTATAATTATTGGGTAGAGTGGCCCTTTAAATGTAAAATCTAGGGATTAGGTATAGTATAAAATCTAGATTATGGTATAGTCCACCTTTTTCACAAATATAATGCCCGTACACACCATCCAAAAATCGGACGACAGATCGTCCGACTTTTTCCGCTTACTAGTCGCAAAAAGAAATTGAATAGGTTACCAAAGTCACGAAAATTCTCGTACGACAGAAAAAAATAAATAAATCGCAAGTGATGTCATGTGTTGTAGTGTATTTGTATTGTATTTTCACACGACAACTGTACTGACTAAACGAAAATCGTACAAGGAAAATTTTCGTGCTTGTTCGATCAACTAATATCGAAAGCTCTGTACTAACGATCTGATTATCGTACATTCGCATCGAAAGCAGGCATCATTCACACCAGCAGGCCGGTGCGAATTGTAGTGCCAGGAATCTTCACACAAAGTGTGTCCAGCATTGACCACCGCACATAATCTCTGGCTGTGCAGAGAGCCAAAAATAAATATGTGAAAAGTGTGGTGTGCATTTGTATGGCGCCCCCCTGAGTCAATATTTTGTAGAACCTCCTTTCTCTGCAATTACAGCTGCAAGTCTTTTTTGGGGATGTCTCTACCAGCTTTTCACATCCAGAGAGTGACATTTTTGCCCATTCTTCTTTGCAAAATAGCTCAAGCTCTGTCAGGTTGGATGGAGAGCGTCTGTGAACAGCAATTTTCAAGCCTTGCCACAGATTCTTAATTGGTTTTAGGTCTGGACTTTGACTGGGCCATTCTAACACATGAATATGCTTTGATCTAAACCATCCCATTGTAGCTCTGGCTGTATGTTTAGGGTCGTTGTCCTGCTGGAAGGTGACCCTCCACCCCCCCCCCCTTCTCAAGTCTTTTGCAGACTCTTAACAGGTTTTCTTCTAAGTATGCCTGGAATTTGCTAAATCCATCTTCTCATCAACTCTGACCAGCTCTCTGTCCCTCTTGAAGAAAATCATCCCCACAACATAATGCTGCCACCACCATGTTTCACAGTGGGGATGGTGTGGTAAGTGTGATATGCACGGTTAGTTTTCTGCCAAACATTGCATTTTGCTTTTAGGCCAAAAAGTTAAATTTTGGTCTCATCTGACCAGACCACCTTCTGCCACATGTTTGCTGTGTCCCCCACATGGCATCCCGCAAACTGCAAACAGGACTTCTTATTGCTTTCTTCTTGCCACTCTTCCATAAAGGCCAGATTTGTGGAGTGCACAACTAATAGTTGTCCTGTGGACAGATTCTCCCACCTGAGCAGCTCCTCCAGAGTTACCATGGGCCTCTTGGCTGCTTCTCTGATTAATGCTCTCCTTGCCCGGCCTGTCAGTTTAACTGCTTGCCGACCAGCCGCCGCAGTTATACTGCAGCAGAATGGCTCGGCTGCGCAAATCGCCGTACCAGTACGGTGGTCCCTTCAATAGCTCTAGCAGGCATGCACGCGTCACCGGAGCCGATGCGCATGGCCGGCGTCCACGATGTCCGTCTGCCACCCACGATCGCTCCTCAGAGAGCCAGAATGGCTTACTAATTAAGTGATTCTGAAGGCAATTGGTTCCACTAGATTTTAGTTAGGGGTATCAGAGTAATGGGGGCTGAATACCAATGCACGCCACACTTTTCAGATATTTATTTGTAAAGAAAAATGAAAACCATTTATTATTTTCTTTCCACTTCACAATTATGTGCCACTTTGTATTGGTCTATCACATAAAATCCCAATAAAATACATTTACGTTTTTGGTTGTAACATGACAAAATGTGGAAAATTTCAAAGGGTATGAATACTTTTTCAAGACACTGTAGCCACTCTCATCTGCAGCTGTAAACAGAAGATTCAATTCGCACCGGCCTTAATTGCTGGCGTAAATCTAGCCTAATAAATGCACCCACATTAAAAAGTAAAAAGGCGCATTTATTACATTTTTGCATTGCAGCCTACAGAACATTGAAACTACAATTATTGCATCACGGGTACAATGCACAGGCTCCTGCGTTGTGGATCCCCAGCCGCAGGTCTTTACGGTCCACACCACGGAGGGGGTGGATGTTGGAGACCTTGCGCTCCTCCACCTTCTGTTTGAGGATGTCCCACAAATGCTCAATAGTGTTTTGGTCTGGAGACATGTTTGGCCAGTCCATCACCTTTACCCTCAGCTTCTTTAGCAAGGCAGTGGTCGTCTTAGAGGTGTGTTCGGGGTCATTATCATGTTGGAATACTGCCCTGTGCCCCGTTTTCGAAGGGAGGGGATCATGCTCTGCTTCAGTATGTCACAGTACATGTTGGCATTCATGGTTCCCTCAATGAACTGTAGCTCCCCAGTGCCGGCAGCACTTATGCAGCCCCAGACCGTGACACTCCCACCACCATGCTTGACTGTAGGCAAGATACATTTGTCTTTGTACTCTTTGTACTCCTCACCTTGTTGCCGTCACACACGCTTGTCACCATCTGAACCAAATAAGTTTATCTTGGTCTCATCAGACCGCAGGACGTAGTTCCAGTAATCCATGCCCTAATGCCCCATACACACGATCATTTTTAATGTCATTTTTAAAACTGACGTTTTTCTCGTCATTTTTTTTCTTGTTTCCTCTCAAGCCTGTCTTGCGTACACACCATCATTTAAAAAAATGTTCAAGCAAAGCGCGGTGACGTACACCACGTACGACGGCACTATAAAGGGGAAGTTCCGTTCGAATGGCGCCACCCTTCATGTTAGCAAAGTTTGGTGAGAGACGATTTGCTCTTTTCAGTCCGTTACAGCATGACGAATGTGCTATCTCTATTACGAACGCTAGTTTTACCAGAACGAGCGCTCCCGTCTCATACTTGATTCTGAGCATGCGCATTTTTTTTCACGTCGTTAAAGCATACACACTATCGTTTTTCACGTCGTTAAAAAAAACGACATGAAAAACGACGTGAAAAAAGAGAGCATGTTCGAAATTTTTAATGCCCGTTTTTCACGTCGTTAAAAATGCTCTGGAGCATACACACGATCATTTTTAATGGCCATTTTTTTTATGACATTTTTAACGGCATGAAAAATGATCGTGTGTATGGGGCATTAGTCTGCTTGTTTTCAGCAAAACTGTTTGTAGGCTTCTTGTTCATCATCTTTAGAAGAGGCTTCCTTCTGGGACGACAGCCATACAGACCAATTTGATGCAGTGTGCGGTGTATGGTCTGAGGACTGACAGGCTGACCCCCAATCCCCTTCAACTTCTGCAGCAATGCTGGCAGCACTCATACGTCTATTTCCCAAAGACAACCTCTAGATATGACGCTGGAGCACGTGCACTCAACTTCTTTGGTCGACCATGGCGAGGCCTGTTCTGAGTGGTGCCTGTTCTGAGTGGTACCTGTTCTGTGTGGAACCTGTCCTGTTAAACCGCTGTATGGTCTTGGCCACCATGCTGCAGCTCAGTTTCAGGGTCTTGGCAATCTTGTAGCCTAGGCATCTTTACGTAGAGCAACAATTTTTTTTTGCCATGAGGTGCCATGTTGAACTTCCAGTGACCAGTATGAGAGAGTGAGAGCGCTAACACCAAATTTAACACACCTGTTCCCCATTCACACCTGAGACCTTGTTACACTAACGAGTCACATGACACCGGGGAGGGAAAATGGCTAATTGGGCCCAATTTGAACATTTTCATTTAGGGGCGTACTCACTTTTGTTGCCAGCGGTTTAGACATAAATGGCTGTGTGTTGAGTTATTTTGAGGGGACAGCAAATTTACACTGTTATACAAGCTGTACACTCACTACTTTACATTGTAGCAAAGTGTCATTTCTTCAGTGTTGTCACATTAAAAGATATAATAAAATATTTACAAAAAGGTGAGGGGTGTACTCACTTTTGTGAGTAAGGCCCCATGCACACGAGACGCTGTTATTTGCTGTTGAACGCGCGTTCAGAGGCAGTTGGACGCTTTTTTCAACTGCTCCTGAACCCATTCAATGTTATCCTATGTGTCCATACACACACTCTCGTTTTTTGGCGTTTACAAGCAGTTGCGTTTAACCTCGTTTTTCCAGAAGCAAAAAAATGGGTTCAGACGCAAAAGTTTTCCACGTTTCAGACGCTAAACGCTGCTAAACGCGGCTAAACGCGGCACCGGCGTTTTGCCGCGTTTGCGTTTATAAGCGTTTTTAAAGGTGACCTATTTTTTAACATTAGAAATCTCAAAAATGATGGCAAATGATGAAAAACTATTAAAAAATATAAAAGAAAACTGTAATTGCTTGCATTGCATTGTGGACAATCCACAACTTGTGGCAGGTGATGTGGCCAGGTGACGTGGCCAGGTGATGTGGCAAGTGGACAATCCACAGCTTGTGGCAGGTGACGTGGCCAGGTGACGTGGCAGGTAACGTGGCCAGGTGACGTGGCAGGTAACATGGCCAGGTGACGTGGCCAGGTAACGTGGCAAGTGGACAATTCACAACTTGTGGCAGGTGATGTGGCACGTGATGTGGCCAGGTGACGTGGAAAGTGGACAATCCACAACTTGTGGCAGGTGACGTGGCTAGATGACGTGGCAGGTAATGTGGGCAGGTAACATGGCTAGGTGACGTTGCCAGGTGACGTGGCAAGTGGACAATCCACAACTTGTGGCAGGTGACGTGGCCAGGTGACGTGGCAGGTGACGTGGCAAGTGGACAATTCACAACTTGTGGCAGGTGACGTGGCACGTGATGTGGCCAGGTGACATGGCAAGTGGACAATCCACAACTTGTGGCAGGTGACGTGGCCAGGTGACGTGGCAGGTGACGTTGCAAGTGGACAATCCACAACTTGTGGCAGGTGACGTGGCCAGCTGACGTGGCAGGTAACGTGGCCAGGTGACGTGGCCAGGTAACGTGGCAAGTGGACAATCCACAACTTGTGGCAGGTGACGTGGCACGTGATGTGGCCAGGTGACGTGGCAAGTGGACAATCCACAACTTGTGGCAGGTGACGTGGCCAGGTGACGTGGCCAGGTGATGTGGCCAGGTGATGTGGCCAGGTGACGTGGCAAGTGGACAATCCACAACTTGTGGCAGGTGATGTGGCAAGTGATACGCTAAATACAAGTACACTGCTGCTCTCTCAGCTGCTGCTACTCACTCTGGTCTCACAAACTGGCTGAAATGGTTAAAATGTACTGTTTTTTGAGCTTAGGGAGGGTCTATGATGAAACGCTTATAAACGCAAACGCGGTAAAACGCCGCTAAACGCGGCCGCAAACGCGGCAAAACGCGCGTTTATAAACGCCGGTTTCAGCGTTTAAAAACGTGTGTTCAGCAGAGTTTGCACCTGCGTCTCGTGTGCATGGGGCCATACTGTATATAATCTAAAATGTTTACAAATATCCAAAATGTAACACAATTATTTACAAAATAAATATAGTTAGAAATTAAAAAAATTTTTTTATTTGTAAATACTAAGGCTAAAAATAAAAAGGATTTTGTTGAAAGCTCCCCACCCTGAAAAGTCAAATCGTCTGCAAAATTCCACCAGGGGGCATAGATGACATCACTGTGCCTCACCACTGTCTTTTTGGATAGCTGGGCACTCAAAATCCTTGTAAAAAAAATAAGAATGCACTCCAGCCCACTGCAGTTCTGGAGGCATGGGCGACGTCTCCTGTGCCTCCTGATAGTGTCAGAAACCTGGGCCAAGTTATTTTTTCTTTTTCCTATTAGCAGCTTTATTCATAGGCCCCTTTTACACACACTATCCGATCCGGTCCACCCGTCCATTTTTTTCAGGTAGATCCGATCGGAACCTCTATTTTCCTTTATGGAGCAGCAGGTGTAAACAGACATGTGCCCTTTTACATCCGCCTACATCAAATCCAATGCAATCTACTAAAAACAGACAGATGGGGATCTGTTCTGTTCTCCTCCGTCTAGCACACAGGTGTCAAACTGGCTGCCCTCCAGCTGTTGTGAAACTACAAGTCCCATGATGCATTGCAAGGCTGTAGTTCCGCAACAGCTGGAGGGCTGCCAGTTTGACACCCCTGGAGCAGATCAGATGGCAGTTGGGTGTAAACAGACAGGCAGTCCATTTAGCTGGAACTCTAGCCCTTATCCAGATGATGTCATCTATGATGACACGCGTAGGATGGGGCCTACGGCAGTGGCATAATCACGCTACATGGATCCGATTGGTCGGTTGGATTAATGCCAGGAGTGGAGCCCATAGGCACGCCATTTGATTTATTTGGATGCTTATGCAGCTGTTTTCATTCTACCAGTCTGAGTGCAATATTTATTCCTTTATTAAAGTTTTTAACTACACTACTACACTATGAGAGCGCTATTTTTGTTTTACCTTTGAGCAATGTAGGAGGCACATGGACACCGAGCGGCCGGAGGGAGACCCTAATCCCCTATGTGTTATTTTACCACCTGTAATCAAGTGGTCAATACCGTCTGGTAAGCAACTCAACACACCGTAAGGTTCTGGGAGCACTGCACTCTGTTTTGTTGATTCACCACCACAATTTCTGCACCCGTGTCTCTCATCACCGATTTAGGTGGAAAATACCTTATTTGTGTATGTTGACACACAAGTCCAAAAAAATTACTTAGTACACTCTAGTGCAAAAAGAAAAGCCTTCAGTTATGCATACAGAATAATAAACAATTTTTAATCAAGAACCCGGATCTAGAGAGGCTAATGCCGCGTACACACGATCATTTTTAATGTCATTTTCAAAAACAAAGTTTTTCTCGACATGATTTTTCTTGTTTCCTCTCAAGCCTGCCTTGCATACACGCGTTCATTAAAAAAATGCTCGAGCAAAGCGCAGTGATGTAGAACACGTACGATGGCACTATAAAGGGGAAGTTCCATTCGGATGGCGCCACCCTTCATGTTAGTAAAGTTTGTTGAGCGACGATTCGCGCTTTTCAGCCTCGTGCTTTTCAGTCCGTTACAGCGTGACGAATGTGCTATCTCCATTACGAACGCTAGTTTTACCAGAACGAGCGCTCCCGTCTCATACTTGATTCTGAGCATGCGCGTTTTTTTCCCCCTCGTAAAAGCATACACACTACCATTTTTCACGTCGTTAAAAAAAACGACGTGAAAAACGACGTGAAAAAATAGAGCAGGTTCTCATTTTTTTTAGCCCATTTTTCACGTCGTTAAAAATGCTCTGGAGCCTACACACGATCGTTTTTAATGCCCAATTTAAAAAATGGCATTTTTAACGTCGTGTAAAACGGTTGTGTGTATGCGGCATCAGGTGTGAGGACTGGAGATCCACCCACCCCATCATTTATTAAACAATTTCAGCTTTTTTCACAGTTCAAAAGTAAGCCTATACTGTATATAAAGGGAAGCTTTTTAGTCTATTTAGATCTGATCGCCCATAGAGAAGAGCAGACTGTGTCCATGTCTGCTCTGCATAGCGGACACGGACCTGTCATCCGCCTGCTCAGAGGGGATCTGCGGACAGATCTCCTGCTCAGCAAGCAGGTTGCAGACGGAGTCCACCCTGTGTGAAAGGACCCCAAAAATGTATTTGCAAGGGATTTCATTTTGATGGGTGGGGATGTTCGATAGAGCAGACCTTCCATTCCAAGATTTGCTTCAATAAATTAGTTACCTATAGTTCAAAAAATGTGAAAACACTCATGCTTAAAATGAGCTTACAGGCTTATTTAGATCTTTGCAGTGGAGTAACATGAGTTGCATGAAGGCAGTTATTAATGCAATTGACATTAAAGCGGTACTGAACTCAAAAGCAAACATTTATTATACTGCAGCTTACCAATTCTTAGATGCAGTGCCTGCATTCGTTTTCTTTTTTGGGCTTTGGTGTTTTGAAAAAACTAATATTTTTTACTTTCTGCTATAAAACATATCCCCAAAAAATATATAAAAAAAAACAAGTTTATTCATCAGTTTAAGCCAATATGTATTCTTCCAAATATTTTTGGTAAAAAGAATCCCAATAAGCGTATATTGATTGGTTTGCGCAAAAGTTATAGCGTCTACAAAACTACGGGATAGATTTATGGACTTCATTTTTTTTATTGTTTTTACTAGTAATGGCGGCAATCAGCGATTTTTAGTGGGACTGCGACATTGTGGCGGACAAATTGGACACCTGATATTTGTGACACTTTTTTGGGAACCAGTGACATTATTACAGTGATCAGTGCTAAAAAATAGGATTTTTATAACAGCTTACCTGTAAAATCCTTTTCTTGGAGTACATCACGGGACACAGAGCGACATAGTCATTACTAATGGGTTATATAGATACCGTCAGGTGCTGGCACTGGCAACTTCCAAAACCGGAAGTACCCTCCCCTATATAAGCCCCTCCCATCCGGGAGCACCTCAGTTTTGTAGCAAAGCAATACGTGTCCCCAAAGAGGGGTGGGAGCTCTGTGTCCCGTGATGTACTCCAAGAAAAGGATTTTACAGGTAAGCTGTTATAAAAATCCTATTTTCTTTCTCGTACATCACGGGACACAGAGCGACATAGTCATTACTAATGGGATGTCCTAAAGCAATGCCAAATGAGGGGGGGGATACACCATATATAAGCTGAGCGCTATCAGACATGAGGATCTTTTGCGGCCTGCAACACACTGCGCCCAAAGGCGACATCCTCCTGACTTCTAACGTCCACCTGGTAGAACCTAGTAAACGTGTGTACTGAAGACCATGTTGCGGCCTTACAGATTTGAGCCAGGGAGGCCTGGTGATGCACTGCCCATGAAGTTCCAACTGCTCTCGTGGAGTGCGCCCTAACTTTGAACGGAGGCGGTCTCCTTCTCAAGCCATAGGCTTGTATTATGACCTGTCGAATCCACTTGGCTAAAGTAGATTTTGACGCTGCCTGACCCTTTCTGGGGCCTTCCGGCAGAATAAACAAAGTATCCGTTCTGCGAATCTGAGCAGTGGCTTTTAGATAAGCTTTAACTGCTCTTACTACATCCAAAGAATGCAATAATTTTTCCTCTACCGAAGTAGGTTTGGGGAAAAAAGAAGGAAGAACCACATCTTGGTTCAAATGAAACCTCGATACCACCTTAGGAAGAAAGGCTGGATGAGGACGTAACACTACTCTGTCCTTATGGATAACCAGATATGGCTCCTTACAGGACATAGCTGCTAATTCCGATACTCTTTTAGCCGAACAAATGGCTACTAGAAAAATCAATTTCCTGGTGAGAAGCACCAAGGAAATATGCTGTAATTAGGGTTGTCCCGATACCACTTTTTTAAGACCGAGTACAAGTACCGATACTTTTTTCCAAGTACTCGCCGATACCGAATACCGATACTTTTTTTTTTATCTCTTTTAAAAAAAAAAAATTTTTTTTTTTTTTTATTTATTTATTGATTGATTTTTTTATAATGTTTTCTTTTTTTAAGGGGTGGACAGTGTCAGTGTGTTTTTTCTTCTATTTTATTTTATTTATTTTTTACAATTCATTTCTTTATTATTTATTTTTTTATTAAATTTTTTATTTTTTTATCAGCCCTGTTGGGGGGGCTTTGGTGAGATATCAGGGGTCTTAACAGACCTCTGACATCTCCCCTTTGAGACAGAGAAAGGGACTAGGGACAGATTCCCCAGTCCCTTTCTCAGCAGCCTCTGCTGCGCTGAAAATGAATGGAGAGAAGACCGCGGCTTCTCTTCATTCATAAACTAAAACATTGTAAACACAGTTTACGATGTTTCAGTTATGTGAATGGACAGAGTCAGTGATCACTGACTCTGTACATTCCGAACGGTAAGGAGCCAGAGTTACCGGCTTCTACCTCCGCTCTCCATCCTGACAGATCGAGGGGGTGGAGGAGGAGAACAGAGGGGGACGGCGGCACGGAGGAGGACACTGATTGGGATGGCAGCACGGAGGGGGACACCTATTGGGACGGCGGCACGGAGGAGGACACTGATTGGGATGGCAGCACGGAGGGGGACACCTATTGGGACGGCGGCACGGAGGAGGACACTGATTGGGATGGCAGCACGGAGGGGGACACCTATTGGGACGGCGGCACGGAGGAGGACACTGATTGGGATGGCAGCACGGAGGGGGACACCTATTGGGACGGCGGCACGGAGGAGGACACTGATTGGGATGGCAGCACGGAGGGGGACACCTATTGGGACGGCGGCACGGAGGAGGACACTGATTGGGATGGCAAGTATCGGGTGAAGCATCGGGAGCATTTGCCCGAGTACAAGTACTCAGGCAAATGCTCGGTATCGGTGCCGATACCGATACTAGTATCGGTATCGGGACATCCCTAGCTGTAATGGTTCAAATGGTTGTTTCTGTAGAACCGACAGAACCAAGTTTAGATCCCATGGACATATGGGAATATTAACCGGAGGACTAATACGCATCACTCCTTGTATAAAGGCTTTGACTAGTGAATGCGAAGCCAAGGGCCTTTGAAAAAATATTGACAAGGCCGAAATCTGACCCTTGATAGTACTCAAGGCAAGCTTCCTATCTACAGCCCATTGTAGGAAGTCCAGAATCCTACCTATTACGTATTTACGTGGATGCCATTTCTTGGCCTCACACCAGGCGATGTACGCCTTCCAGATTCTATAGTAGATCTGCCTGGATACCGGCTTCCTGGCATTGATCATGGTAGATACCACAGAATTAGAGAGCCCTCTCTTTTTTAGAATGTGGGCTTCAATAGCCAGGCCGTCAAACCTAGGGCTGGTAAGGAAGGGTGGTATATCGGTCCTTGCGAAAGCAGGTCCGGACGATGTGGGAGGGTCCAAGGACTCCCCACAGACATTTTTACAATCTCCGCGTACCATGCTCTTCGGGGCCACGCTGGAGCCACCAGAATCACTGGTTTCTTTTCTACCCTGATTCTGCGGAGTAATCGAGGTAACAATTGTGGCGGTGGGAATGCATATATCAGCTTGAACTGATCCCAAGGGAACACTAGGGCATCCGAGCCGCACGCTAGGGGATCCCTTGTCCAAGAGACAAACCTGTCCACTTTTGTGTTGAATCTGGATGCTAGCAGATCTACATCCGGTGTTCCCCACCGCTGACATATTGTCCGGAAAACCTCGGGATGAAGGGACCATTCCCCTGGGCATAATTGTTGGCGACTTAGAAAGTCCGCCTTCCAATTCTCCACTCCTGGAATGAATACCGCAGATATGGCTGGGAAATATCTTTCTGCCCATCTCAGGATGTAATTTACTTCCCTCTGGGCTGCACGACTCCTGGTGCCCCCCTGATGATTGATATATGCCACTGCTGTGGCATTGTCTGATTGAATTCTGACAGGGGACCCTTGGAGTTTGGATGTCCATGCTACTAGGGCATACCGGGCTGCTCGTATCTCTAAGAGATTGATGGGCAGGGCCTTTTCTGCTTCTGACCACTTGCCCTGGAGACACCATTGCTCCAGTACTGCTCCCCAGCCTATAAGGCTGGCATCTGTAGTGACCACCTTCCAGGAAATCGGACTGAAGGATTTCCCTCTTTCCAGATTCTGGGGAACCAACCACCAGCGGAGGCTCTTGCGAACGGAAGGGGACAAGGACATTGGTAAGTCCAGAGCCTGAACTTTTTTGTTCCAGGCTGACAGTATGGCTCTTTGCAATTTCCTTGAATGGAATTGACCGTAGGGTACTGCTTCGAATGATGCCACCATTTTTCCCAGCAGCCTCATGCACAGGCGTATGGATGGCTGTCTTTTTGAACCCACTAAGAGGATCAAATCTCTCAAAGACGACCCCTTTTCTTGAGGCAAGAAAATTTTTCTCTGGTCTGAATCCAGCCTTAGCCCCAAGTATTCCAGACTTTTGACTGGTTTTAGGGCTGACTTGTCTCGGTTGATAATCCAACCGTGATATTCCAGAAACTTGATTGTCTCGTGAACAACCACTTCTAGTTTTTCCACTGAGTGGTCTATCAGCAACAAGTCGTCTAGATATGCCATTATCGTTACACCTCGTGTCCTTAGATTGGCCAATAATGGGGCCAGAATTTTTGTGAACACTCTTGGTGCTGTGGCCAGACCGAAGGGTAAGGCTCTGAACTGAAAATGGCGCCCTTCTACCGCAAAGCGTAGACATTTTTGGTGGGCTGGAAAGATGGGAATGTGCAAATAAGCATCTTTGATGTCGATCGAGGCTAACCATTCCTCCCCTTGTAGGGCAGTGGCTACCGATCGGATCGACTCCATCCGGAAAGTCCTGATATGTAGGAATTTGTTTAGCCCTTTTAGATTTAATATGGGCCTCACGTCCCCGTTTGGCTTCGGAACTGTAAAGAGGTTTGAGTAAAACCCGAACCCCCATTCTTCCAGGGGAACCTCTATAATTACTGCTTGGAGCAATAATTGTTCCAGTGCCAACAGGAGGGATCCTCTCTTCTGGGGATCCCTTGGCACGTTTGACCTTATAAAGCGGGAAGGAGGGGAGTTTTTTAACTCCAATTTGTATCCCAGATTTACTGCGGAGAGCACCCATCTGTCTCGGATCGTGTCCCGCCAGGTCTCTGTGAACAACTGAAGTCTTCCCCCCACCCGATTGAGTGGGGGCAACCCTTCATGCATTTGACTTTGGGGGAGGTTTTGTACCTCTCCTGCTCCAGGGCTTCTTGTTACCCTGCAACTGTCCCTGATTTTTACCTCCGGGATTTGACCGAGGAGGCCGTCGGAACTGTTTCACAGCCGATGTCCTAGGGACTGGAGAAGCCGGCCTCTTAAAAGAGGGACCTCTACCTCTATTTTTAACTGGCAAAAGTGTACTTTTACCGCTGGAAATTCTCTGGATATACTTGTCCAGGTCCTCCCCGAATAAGCGCTCACCATGAAATGGGAAGCTGACCAGCAATTTTTTACAGGGAGCTTCAGCAGACCAGTTTTTGAGCCATAGAAGCCTGCGCATATGTACTACAGACAGCGTAAGGCGGGAGGCCTGATGGATTGAATCCTTTATGGCGTCCACCGGAAAGCATAAGGCTCTAGGTAGATCAGCTAGGGCAAGAGCCTGCTGATCTGGCAAGTCCCTTAAGACCTGTTTCAACTGATCCTTCACTGCTTGGCAGACCCCAATAGCTGCCACTGCTGGTTGTGTCACCAATCCTGCTGTAGAAAAAGCAGATTTTAATAAGGACTCCAATTTTTTATCTATTGGGTCCTTGAACATTTGGACATTATCCACCGGACATGTCAGTGATTTATTCACACACGAGATGGCTGCGTCCACTGTAGGGACCTTCCATTTTCTGATGAACTTATCCTCCATGGGATAGACCACCGGAAATCTCTTAGGGGGAGTAAATATTTTGTCAGGATGCTCCCAATCCTGGTAAATGAGCCCTTCCAGTAAAGGATGGATCGGAAAGGAACAAACAGTCTGGGGAGCTTTTAGCGACCCCAACGAGGAGACAGAAGTGGATGATGGCTCCGCAAGTGGCATTTTAAATGCTGATCGGGCCATATTAGTCAGGGACTGAACCCATAACCTTTCAGCATGTGATGCTGAGAACGGCTCTTCCACTGTTGATTCCTCTACAACCGAATCGACCTCATCCTGAGGTAGGTCGATCCCTGTATGGGACTGTTGCTCTGTTAACAGGCACTCTGAGGGAGGAGACGGAGATCGGGCGCTTTTCTCCTGTGACAGGGAAGCCGCGATCAATGCTGACAATCTCTCTTCCAGCCCTCCCAGAGCTGAGGAAAAAACCTCCTCTGTTACATACACAGGAGCAGGTGAACTGAGGACAGCCACAGTACCAGGTACTCCTGAGGGTGCTCTACGGTCACTAACCTCTGATTCTTCAGGGGAGACTGGTGCAGCCGAAGCATGCCCAAGATCCTCAGAGCCCGATGGAGACCCCCTATTCCTCCTGGAATTTCTAGTCCCGGAGTTTTTAGACGGCATATTCCTAAGCCACAAAGCTGAGGTATTCCAGCCGAAATACACCAGTTACTGACAATAGTCTAGCATAAATGCTGCTATAAGAAACAGTTGGTGTCTACTAATGTGCCTTTCTAGGGGATGCCTGCATCAACCGCTTGCTGTATGCCCTTTTTTAAATGTTGCCAGCTCTGTCTCTGTACTTCATAGCCAGCTCACCACACAAAATTGTGATTTTTAACATGCTGGGACGCCCGCACATGCGCAGAAGCGCTGCGGCGCGCACAGAGCGTCATCCCCCAGGCTCCGCCCCCTTTTCCGGCTCACCTCTATATATAGAGGCGCGTGCACACGCACGCGCGCGGCCACGTGCGCCTTTGGCGCTAATTTCGAAAAATGGAAACTAGGGACAAGAGCCAGGGCCCCTCTTTGCCGCAGGCCGGGGGATGGACGAGCATTGCAACATGGCAGAGGAAGCAGTTTCCCATAAGAGAACTCACCATCTGCCTGGACTTGCTCTGCTGAGAAGAAACTAGTCCACATGACAAGAAAACATTCCACAGCGGCCTCTAGTGGACAAACACAGGTACCGCAGTCTAATATATTAAATATAAAAATTTTTTTTTTTTTTTTTTTTTTTTTCTTGACCACCATTAAAAATTATTACATTTTTTTAGTAGTTACAGGCATGCACAGAATTTTGCGGGAATACCATTAGGTAACAGACAGAAAGACAAATTAGGCTTGGGGGTCCCCCAATAGAACCAAGTTCCTGGGGGCCCCCACTTACCTGTTCCCCGCCGCAGGACTTTGTTTGGTCCACAAAAGCCCAAACTTCACCTATCACGGCAGGCATTGTAATCAAACCTTCAGGGACCGGGTTCCCAAGGATTCCACTCCCCTGGACCTGTATAGCACCCTGCACAGAAAACATCTTGGTCGTGGGTATGACCAGAGCTCTGGATCCCAGGGTCCAGCTCTCCTAAGAGAAGCATTACAGGCAAAACCTTGCTCTTCTCTGCAAGGCCCGGGTACCGACCGTTTAGCTATGAAGCTTTTTTGGTCGGATCCGGAATAGCTTACTGAGGCCCAAAAGAACCTGTACGCAAGCTCAGTGAAAAACACATGTTTCTTCTTGGCCAACACCTTAGACACTGGCAAAAAAAAACTGAGGTGCTCCCGGATGGGAGGGGCTTATATAGGGGAGGGTACTTCCGGTTTTGGAAGTTGCCAGTGCCAGCACCTGACGGTATCTATATAACCCATTAGTAATGACTATGTCGCTCTGTGTCCCGTGATGTACGAGAAAGAAATATACACTGATATTGTACTGATGACACTGGCAGGGAAGGGGTTAACACCAGGGGCGATCAAGGGGTTAAGTGTGCTCCTAGGGAATGCTTTCCAACTGTGTGGGGAGTGGATGCACTGGGGGAAAAAGATTAGGGTTTCAGCTTAATTTAAAAAAAAAATCAAGATCTCTCTTTTACTCCCAGACTGAACAGCCGTCTGCCTTGTTTACATAGGCAGACCGCCGTTTTGCCTTTCCCCTAAACGATCCGTCCATCGCGGTACGTGATTTTTCACAGCCGGGCCGCTCTGACGCAGTTTATATGTGGTGGGCGGTTCAAGAAGCCCGAATGGGCAATGTGACAACTTTTCTCAAAACCTCAACCCTCGACCTGCTTACATTCCCCCTTGCCACTTTTTTGGAGGCTTCATTGCTGCATCAGAGCGCTCCACTAACCACCACTACTTCTGTGAATGGGAAGTGTGAGATCTTTTCCCAGGATGACCCCCAGAACTGAATACTGTTACATGGGGAGGATGTCATCAACCCATTGTAGGTCTGACACCATCCGAGAGCTTGCATAAGGTTTGGGCTCCCCCCTTCGACACAGTAACGGAGCAGCGGAGGAGTGATGGAGGGAGAACATTGGCAGCTGAGGGTGGACTTTCAAGAAGCCCAGTTAATATTATTTTCTCAAAATCGCAGACCTAGTGACCAAGATCACCAGGACATTTAGAGAGGGCGAATCTCCCCAGGGGTGGCACTTTTAACTATAGATACGGTTTAACAAAGATCACAGGTTCTCTTTAGTCCGTGACTGCAGTATAGTAATTTAACCCTCCGTCTTGTCATGAATTCCTCAGAAATTAATCAGAATAATGATTCATCACACAAAAGAGCCGTTTGTCCATCTGGAGGTATATTTGATATTTTAAAAAGCTGGAGTTGGATTTAAAGTGTTACTAAACCCAGGAGCCTGCATTCACTATATCTGGTCTCCACCAGTACACAGAACATGGAAATACAATTAATTTAGTAAATATAAACTGCTAAATACCTTTTCTCATCAGCAGTGCTGAGTGGCCCTGTGCTGATTACATGCACCCTCCCAAAAACACACACACCAAACTGAGCATGGGCAGCGTGTCCCCAAGGCCCTGTTCTATAAGGAGGTGGATTGTGGAAGAAGGGGAGGATCCTTGAAGACAGGATCAAACAGCCTTTTTATACAATTCGGAAGTTTAACCCATTAGGTTCCACAGTGAGCATAACAAGAATGCAAGAACAGCACAAATATTTCCCTAAATGACCTCTTTTTTGAAAGTAGACAATCCAAGGTATTTTAGTAAGACATGTTGAGGTGTTTTTTTTTGTCACAATTTTTTGGAAATTTATTAAAATTCTTTTTTTTCACATTTTTATTTAACATACTGTCACCAGTGTGGTACAGCATCATCATATGACTGGTGTGGCGATTAATCAAGGATACTGACTGGGGGCAGTATGTAAAAAAATAAAAATAAATTATTTATTTATTTATATATATATATATATATATATATATATATATATATATATAACAATTTTATTCAGTTTTCTTTAAACATTTTTTTTACTATTTTGTACATCCTGTCATAAGATTAGTTCAGTGTCACCATAGTGGTACTGTACTACTCTGGGGGGATGCTCCGGCGGCCATATAAGCACCGAGCAGCGCTCAGCTGATACCCGCTGCTCTCCTCTTCTGCCAGCGGGGGATCTCGGGCCCCCCTCCCTCTGCAATGCTCGGAACCGGCCCTGGACTGCACCAGAAAAATTAAGGTCAGTGCGGGAAGAGAGGATCGACGAGTCACGGCGCTGTAACAGGGCGTTTATCACAGATAGATTGCAGAGAAATGCACGGTTTGCATTGTGTAATATGGTCCATTTTGGGAATTTTTTTACACAATAAGCCCTACTGGGTCTTGTTGCCAAAATTAATATAAGACCCGGGCTTATTTTCGAGGAAAACCCAGTATAAGCAATAGTTTTAGCAGTCATGATTGGGTTAAAAAGTTTATGAACATGCTGATTGACTACAGCTAGTCGCATGGTACAGGTAGCCAGGCCAATAACAGATTACAACCATAAGAAAGCTGTTCATAAATGAAAATCCATTCATGACAGTTTGTTTACATTGTTATCATTGATTGATTAAAAGAACTGAAATCCACTTGCTCATCTAGTTCACAGTGAGGACAGGCCTCCAACTGTTGTTATCTCACTTACAGACCCTAATGGTGGCACAATTACAGAACCGCAGGCGGTAACCGACCGATTTAGAGACTTTTTCTCTCAACTATATACATCCCAGGAGACCCAACCTGATGACCAACTGACGGACCTACTTGCGGGTATTAACTTCCCGAAATTGACAGATGCCCAGATTACTGCCCTGGAGGCACCCCTTACGTCTGATGAAGTGACTACGGCAATTGCTAGCTTTCATAGGTCTAAGGCCCCAGGTTCTGATAGTCTGCCTATAGAATTTTATGCACAATATAGTGAACTACTCACTCCCAAACTGTTAGCACGCTACAATCATCTCTTTAAAACTTTTACCCTGCCCCCCTCTATGAGAGAGGCGACCATTGTTCTTATACCCAAGCCAGGTAAAGACCCGGGCCTGCCAGAATCATACAGACCCATATCACTCTTGCATGTTGATATAAAGATCCTTGCTAAAATCTTGACACTTTGTCTAAATCAAGTGATTTATTGATATTGATCCATGCTGACCAGGCAGGTTTTATGCCAGGCCGCAACACCTCATTTAATCTTAGAAGACTCTATATCAACCTGCAAGCAGTGCATGCCGATGTTGGATCCCGGGTTGTAGTGGCCTTGGATACAGCCAAGGCATTGGACTCTGTCGAATGGCGGTACCTCTGGGGTTGCCTCAGGGGGTTTGGCTTTGGCGCGAACTTCATTAAGTGGGTTCAGCTTTTATACCAGGCCCCGCGGGGTAGGGTTGTCGCAAATGGATGGACTTTCCGGTCCTTTGACCTTACCAGAGGCACTAGGCAGGGATCCACTCTACTATATGCCCTGGCGGCCGAACCTCTTGCAATATCCATTAGGGACAATCCTATGATTCGCAGCCTCCGAGTGGGAGCACTCGTGGAGAAAATCAGCCTTTACGCTGATGACACGTTGCACTACTTGGCAGACTGATACCTCCCTACAAAATGCTTTACAAACCACTGAATATTTCGGATCATTTTCCGGTCTCAAAATCAATTGGGATGAATCCCAAATTTTGCCCATAGATAGCTTCCCCTCCCCCAGGCTACAGGAGCATCGGCCGCTGCATTACATTTTTAGGGGGATCCGTGTCCAGGTCTTCAGCCGATTACATCTCCCTAAACATTGAACCCCTTTTTACACTAATCAAATCCAAGACTTGCCGTTGGGAGTGTGGGGACGCGTTAACATCATAAAAATGATTTTACTACCCAAGATATTGTACATGCTCTGGCACAAATACTTCAAATTAATCGAAGCTCTGCTTAAGTCGTTTGTATGGTAACAACAGGCATAAATTGGCCTGGAATGTACTCAAAAATCCCACCGATTTGGGAGGGACAGCCCTTCCAGATTTTAAATTTATATTATCTTGCGTCCCAGTTATTCCAACTTTACCATATCGACAAAACTGATAAACCTTAGTCTATTACTCTCCTATGCCCTCACTGGGCTCAATGCACTACAGATTCCTTGACGGCAGTGGGTCAGGGAGGCAATGAATCTAAAGGTAACAGTAACTCAGTTTTATATCATATATCACTATAGACGGATATGGGACATTGCAGTTAAGCCGATTAAGATCCCCACATTTAATGACTATACTCCTCTCTGGCACAATAAGTCTTTGCCTGAATTTCGATTGCTCCCAGACACTGAGGTGTGGAGCAGGAGAGGGGTGTATTACTTGCATCACATATTATCTGAAGGGGCCCTTAAAACATTTGATGGGCTCCAGAACCAATATATGCTCCCCAGGTCTATGCATTACAGATTTCTTAAACTTTGCCATGCGACGGGATCCCAGTTTTCTCCAGCCATCCCACAGCCGGCTTCTAATGCCCTGGTTGCGGTGATCAAGGGATCGGACCCACGTCGGTTGATCTCCGATTTCTACAGTATGCTCCTCACTCCATCGGCCACCACACTAGCGTATAACCTCAAACCGAGATGGGAGAGAGATGTGGGGCCGCTGGAGGATGAGGAATGGAGTGAGGCTCTAGATGCATGCAAGACTGTTTCCCCCAAGCTGACAGGTTATCACAATTGTTTATCTTGCATCGGACGTACCTTACTCCTCTCAGGGTCGCCCGTTTTTGGCCTGAAACCGCCACAACACAAGCACCGGGCACGTTCTTCCACTTGCTTTGGTCGTGTCCCACGCTTCAGGAGCTATGGAAACAGGTTGTAGACTTTCTCCATGACGACATGGGCTCCCCTTTGTCCCTGGACCCTAAACAATGCTTATTGGGCATTTTCCCTGACACTGACCTTGATAAATTTACCAAAACGTTCCTCCAGCGCCTCTGAGTGGAAAGCACACATGAACGTTACCCTTCCGTACAAAAAAAATGAATATGTATTAATCGAGGCTGCCCTGATAAGCCACCTATCCCATATTTTATTATACTTAAGTCCTCTGACACCTGTACGGACTGTCCCTGAGGGTTGTAGATAATACTATGTCTAAAAGTTGCTCCTGACCTGCGTACACGGTTCCAATGGGGCAGTTCTCCCTCACCTAGTGATACCGTTATGTTATGCTCAAAGCTGTACCTACACCAGAATACAGTATGTCAATGCATGTATATGGATTTCTCTGAGAAGAAAGAAGAAAGAAGAAAGAAGAAAGAAGAAAGAAGAAAGAAGAAAGAAGAAAGAAGAAAGAAGAAAGAAGAAAGAAGAAAGAAGAAAGAAGAAAGAAGAAAGAAGAAAGAAGGAAGAAGGAAGAAGGAAGAAGGAAGAAGGAAGAAGGAAGAAGGAAGAAGGAAGAAAGAAGAAGAATCCAATGACTGAAAGGAGCATGCCAATTGGAGTCAGGCTCTGGAACCGCTAGATGATGCTGGATATCCTCCAGCCAGGAAACGAGGCAGGCTCTGACTTGCTGCAGCTTCTGAAACACATTGTAAGATAGCTCACTGTGTACAGTGAAGGCAGAGTAGGCAATCTCAGTACAGGAGAGGAGCTGTACACTTGTGCAAAGACTATAGGGAAGACTGGAGGGAAAACAAAAAATCTTTTTATATAGAAATTACAAGACAAAAATCACTTTTTTGTTTTATTAGTACAGCTTTCTGCATAAACTTGTGGGTAAAACAAATTACGCAAACAGAATTTAAGAATTTTAAGAAAAACAGAACGGTGTTTTTTAAATAGTGCAGAGATTTCCATCTGAAGTGCTTTTGTATTAGATCACGCCAACGGTTAAAGGAAGCGAATGCCAGCTCCAAACTGGACTCCATCACATATCCTAAAGCAAAAGAAATTACAAACATTTACCATACTATATATATATATACACTGTATATCCAGTACAAATGTCTCCTGAAGCATTCTACTGTGCAAATCCCATATACAGAAAGACTAACACAAGTCTATCAAAGAATAGTCAAAGATAAAATGCAAAATAAGAGGTGAGCAGAGCGCCAGCCAAAAAGATAAAAATGAACAGCAGTAGTAAATCTAAAAAATTTTTTATACAAATAAATATATATATATATATATATATATATATATATATATATATATATATATATATATATGTGTATGTGTATGTGTATGTGTGTGTGTGTGTGTGTATGTGTGTGTGTGTGTGTGTGTGTGTGTGTGTGTGTGTGTGTGTGTGTGTGTGTGTGTCCTCACTTGTTCTTCCTTCCGTGTTCCCTGGCTAAGGCTGTTTGAATGGCCAAGCCGCGATGACGTCACTCCTGCACATGTGCACGGGAGGCACGATCGCGGCACAGCACTCTGAAAGGACGGCATACTCAGTATGCCGTCCTTTCAGAGCGCAGTGCGAATGCGGTGGTAATGTGACCAGCTACAAAACATGTGAATATCTAAGTATAAGCTTAAGCTTTCTACTAATCTGTAAGGTAAAAGTTGCAAAAGCACAGTTTACTACCGCGTTAAATAAATAACAAAACCAGCTATAACATGCAGCTTCAATCCAGAGATTTTCCCTGCAATGCTTTTTTCTGACATTGGATATTCTCAGTCTGCTTGCCAGCATTATTAAACCCACTGAGCCCAGGTTGCCCTGGACCCACCCCAGCATGTGAATGGACAGTGAAAGGAGAAGCAACACAGTGATGAGCTCATCTCTCTTTCACTTAGCTCTCTCCTGCTATCAGCATGCCTTTTGGATCCTTGTGCTGCTTCCACTCAATAACTGTCCTCCTTGTGCTTCTTCCATTCACACTGCAGCCCTGCTGTACAGAAGCTGCATGAGGATAGTAACTGGTCAAATTTAGGTACTTATAATGATTACAAATCTGCATTAATTTGTGTCTTATATGCGAGTTCAGCTTTAAAGTATATATAGACCCAATCACTAAAATGTCATGCAAGCTTTAACAATAACTGAAATGCTGGCTGGAGTTCTGGTTTTAAAATTTCTCTTGGCTTTTATTTTCTTCTCCCTGTTGAGGGGTTTTCCTTCACCTCCAGTTTCTGTACTAGAAATGGAGGGTGCGGTTGTCACTAGGACAGGGAGGCTCAGACAGTTTCCCTGTGCTTACAGGAAGTGAGAGGTAATCTCACCAGAACAGAGCCAGCAAAAGCCATATAGAGAGGCTCCAACCCTTCCACATCTCTATGGAAAATTAAGTTTTGGCTCTGGGCCTGTTATTCTGAACCTTGCTTCATTCACTACTTAGTGAATTGCCTACCTGGGCCAGGTCCCCTTTCACTAACTGCATACTTGTCCTGAGCCAGTGATTCAGTAAGAGGAGAATGGACAAGGATGACTGCCCCACAGCTTGCTTAAGCTTTCAAAAAACAAGTTAATAAAGGCTGCCCCATATTTCTCTCATAACAGGTCCTCTTTGGGAGTAAAGAACTGACCTTATTTGGACCTAGCTACTCATGTCCCCCTTCCTTGGCATTCCACTGAGCTTTTTTGTTTTTAGGGAAAACAATACAGAACAAATACAAGAAGCCATGTCCTAATCCAACACCATGTGAACACAGACCTGTCTCCGTTTTGGACGCCCATAGGGATGCAGTAATTCAGTTCAAGTCTTGCAATGTTTCCCAGCCGAAGCACAATGCCTGCACCATAGGACCAGCGGATACACTCAGCCAGCCTGCGGATGTGAGCTCTTGGACCTTCACCTGAGCATGGAGGATGAGAACACACAATGGATTACAACAATGCCATCCTCAATTTGGAAGATATCTAAAAAAGTTTAAAAGTTGTCGAAACTCCCAGCTTGATATTCCCAGTGCACACATTCCAGAAGTTTGTTGCAATTGTAAATGGGTGCTGCAGCAACCAACTGACCGGAAAATGAAGACATTCAAGGCAAGAAATATGGCACTAGCACACCAAGAATTTCTAGAGAGGGCCCAAAGCTTTATTCAGCGATCACATAATGGTTACAATAGCGACAAATTGTGTTAAAAGCCTGATGAAGGGGTCCTGCGAGGCTCAGAAATGTTGCTATTGTAATCAGGATGTAATCTCTAAATAAAACATTGGACCCATTCTGGAGATCCTTAGTGTGCTGGTGACATACTACTTGCCTTGAATTCCTAGGAGAGAGAGTTTTAAATTTTTACTGCTTTAAAGCCAGTCATAGACGTTCGAATCTTGGCCGGTTCAGCAGAAACAGGCAGAGATTTGAACCAATGTTGAGCGATTGATCAACTTGGGTACTACCAGCCTGCTGAATATATATGCAATTATTGCAAGCAGCTGTTATAGCCACTAGCAATAATCACTCGCACACATTTTCTCCGTCTATGGCCAGTCAAACAGTGAAGAACCCTTTCTGTAATCTAAGGTTAAACCTCCTTTTTTTCCCCAACCTCTAATCATGACTGCATATCCTCTTCAGGGCCCTCAAACAGATTAGTAGAGCTTTTGGAGCCACATTTGATATATTTGTACTTTGTCATCATATTACCCTCCGCCTGACCATTAGAGTGAATCTATGTAATCAATCTTCATAGCGGACGTCCTCCACCCTATACAATATAACTAAAATGCAGCTCACATCTGTTTTGGTCACAATGACACCTATTGTCCAATGATCTTTTCTATATACATACCATAATTCAGGTTGCAGAGGTTTCCAGCGTTAAGGAAGAAGTGGGTCCTAAAAAGATCTCCAAAACCACCACGTCCGGGACGGAAGGGTAGTGGGGTATAAAGGTGAACACCACCAGCCCAGTATGCTTCACCACCAAGGTAGTCACCTGTAAAGACAGAAAATTGCAACTAACTAATTACCTGACTGCTAGTTCTGCAACATGGGCATTTAATGTAACTTTCTACACAGGTCACAGACACCCACAAAAGTAGAACAAACAAACATATAACGACCATTGACTTGTTCTATATAGACATCTCAAAGCAGGAGAGCAGCTTTTATACAAGGGGAGTGCTCTTTTTTTTTTTTTTTTTAACAATCAGGAGTGCTTTATTGAAGGATTAAGTAACAATACAGAGAAATATATAAGACATAAAAGTCATACACACACATCAAAACATGGTGTACTGTAGGAAAATGAACATTAATGAAAAGACATTTCTTATCCAAGCAAGACTAAGCAATCAAACCATAAAACAGGTAGTTCTTACAAAGGTACCAGGACCAGAACCCAGCAGGGGGAGGGGGGGAGGAGGTGTTAGGAGCAGCAGGGCGGTCACAGTTTAGGGTCTGTTCATCAGGCAGTGAAAGGGAGGGGGAAGGCAGTCTATTGGGATGTCCAGGGCAACCACACCTTATCAAACTTCCAGGAGCAACCCCCGGCTAATGTATGTTAGTTTATAAAGGAGGGGAGTGCTCTTTAAAGGCTAAGTTCACCTTTGGTCATCTTTTTTTTTCTTCTCAATTCCAGCTCCCCTATGTACCAAAATGGCATTAATGTACTTTTGCAAAAATAAAACAGCTTTCCATTTATTCTACACGCTCTTACCTCTCTCTTCATGGCTGTTCAAAAACACTGCAAAATTACTTCTGCCTTACTTTCCGGACAGTCTTGACACAGGAATAAGTTGACCAGCTGATTTCATTAGCACACACCCTACATGATCTACCCTCAGCTGGTCAACTCCTTGCGGTGTCATGACCTAAAGTCTGTCCAGGAAGTAAGGCACAAGTAATGGATAAGCGTTTTTTAATTCCCACTGCAATGGAGAATTTTCAGATTTCCTGGAGTTTAGCTTTAAAATGCTCCACCTTTAAGGAGACCAAGCTGAAGCAAAGCCCTCTCTTCCTGTGTAAAAATAAATTTCTCACAAGGGGAGGAGCAATGTTCCTCTGCTTTTTAGCCTGGTGTCCAGTGAATTGATAAAATGTGATCATTTAGACAGAGTAACAAACATGGTTAAGTTAAACCATACAGCTTATTCAAGCAACACCCCTCGTGGTTAATATTTACTGGCCCTTTAAAAAAAAATGGGCTTACCTTCACTCTGAGGTCCAATACTGTACATGCTAAATCCACGCACGCTTGTTGGTCCTCCCAAATAAAATCTTTTAATCACAAAAAAAAATTAAAAATACGTGAAATAAAATCATTACAATTTTGAATTTTTATGGCTAATCAAGGAGCATTATCTGTTGAACTCACCGATCTGCAATGCTGGACGGTTTATCTCCTAATGGAACCAACATTCCCCCCCATAGGGAAGTAGAAAGCACCTGTTGGGGAAAAAAAAAAAAAACACATAAATTGTGGTTTACATATGTAAAGTGTATTCCTGAAATAAAATATGACAGTAGAACTATACAGGTTATAGTGTTAAGGGACTAAAAGGAAAAAAAAAAAGACTCTTAATTGGATCAATGAGTAGCACACTAAAGTCTTCTTAGAAGAGGAGTGCCCAGTAGGGCCTAGTTTATTTGCTTGAGGCCACTCAAGGCTGAGTAATCACTGGACAAAAAATACCTTGGAAAATCCAGATGGGTTTGTAGTCAGTTAATATTAAAATATCGATTCCAGAAGTAGGAGATGATTGGTGTGTACGATTTAAATGAATAAACACAAAGTTGCTCATACAGTTGAAAACAGACAAAACATTCCAACTCAGGCTACTTGGATGAACGGATTACTCAAAATATAAACACTTTCCACTCAGAACTGCACCTTTAACTAGTGATTTGGAATCTATGCCAATTCGTTTTAGATGAACAATTTATCAGGAACTGATACTTAAGGAATTTCCATTACGTCTGTTTTTTGCAACAACTTCTGAAACACCAATGTGTCATAAAGTAGGGCTTTGGAAGCAATTATGGGGCCGGAGTCATGCCCATCATTCTGTTTTGCTTCACTGGATTTTGGAGTTCTGCTCCTTTCACCATATCCCAATAAGATGACTAGGGGGGGGGGGGGGGGTGGGGAGAACCTATAGTGGAGAAGGATCTGGGGGTTTTGGTAGATCATAAGCCTAATCATAGCATGCAATGCCAAGCTGTGGTTTCCAAAGTAAGCAAAGTCCTTTCTTGTAGGTAGATAAATATCATTTTGCCCCTGTACAAATCATTAGCAAGACCTCATCTGGAATATGCAGTTCAGTTTCGGGCACCAGTTCTCAAAAAGGATATCAGGGAACTGGAGAAGGCATAGATAAGGGCAACCAAACTGATAAGAGGCATGGAGGAGCTCAGCTATGAGGAAAGATTAGTGGAACTGAATTTATTCACTCTTGAGAAGAGGAGATTAAGGGGAGATATGATCAACATGTACAAATACATAAGTGGTCCATATAGTAAACTTGGGGTGGAGTATTCCCTTTAAAGGTCATCACAGAGGACAAGGGGGCACTCTTTACATCTAAGGGGAAAAAAATATTTAATTTCCAAATATGGAAAGGTTTCTTCACAGTAAAACCTGTGAAATAGACTCCCTCCAGAGGTGGTTCTGGCCAGCTCAGTAGATTTTAAAAAAAAAGCCTGGATTCTTTCCTTAATGTACATAATAATATAACTGGGTACTGACATTTATAGATAAAGTTGATCAAGGGAAAATTTGATTGCCTCTCGGGGGATCAGGAAGGAATTTTTTCCCTTTTTTCCCCTGCTGTAGCAAATTGGATCATGCTTTGCCTTCCTCTGGATCAACTTTAGGTATAGGATTGTGTATATGGGATTGTAAGATTTTTTTTTTATTGGTTGAAATAGATGGACTTGTGTGTCTTTTTTTTCACCTGACTATGTAAGATATCGTATTATTGCTTGCAAGACCTATTGTACTGAAGCAATAATTTCCATATCTTGTATTTAAGTTAAGAAACCTGAGACCACTTTGTGTAAATTGAATACCCAATACTAGAATGGAATCTGTGTGGTTCTAAATACACAGCTGGCCTTGGGGCCAAATGAGTGATCTTCATGGTCCTGGATGACAAATAAACCCCTTGTGTTTTAGAACCGATTTTATTGAGGGCTTTTATTGCTCCATAAAGTGAACTTACAGAGTCCCACGAGAGCCGTTTGTTCAGCTGCAGTTCAAAGTCTTCCTTTAAGAAGCTGACATCTCCTCCTGTGTACCCGGCTAGCTCCTGTGAGACACAAACATCAGGATGACTGGGAATACAGACTTCTCACAAGAGCAATACAAAGTCATCATTCAAAGTAAATATAATTTTGTACACCTTTAGCATGTGTGTAATAAACACATTTATTTTAAATGGGAGCAGCAGGGGGGTCAATAATCCTAAAGGGTAGCACCTGGCTTCTAGGCTCACTGGGAAAAATGTCTGTGTTTTAAGTTCTCCCCAGTTTTTGGTGGGTTTCCTCAAGCTGGAGGAGAGGGAGAGACCAATACCGTTCTCCTCCAAGAGAAATTCGAGGAACTGCACATGCCTCTTAGGACCCTTACACACTAGCGGACCGATCGGGTCTGCCTGTCAGTTTTTCAGGTGGACCCTCAAATCTCCTCTATGGAGCGGCGGGTGTCCGTCTGGCGGATTGGATGGTAGGTAGTCTGTTTACAGCCAACCGCCAATCTAGGAGAGCAGGCTGTGTTTATTTCCGCTCTGCATAAGTGGATAGGACACACACCAGCCATCTGCATGCTCAGTGGGGATCAGCAGACAGATTTTCGCTGAGCAGGCAGACTCCAACAGAGTCTGCCCTGTGTGGAGGGGGCCTTAGGGTCAAGTCAGGATTGCAGAGGGCACAGTACTTGCGTGGGTACAGGCATGCATTTTATGGTCAAAGGTTTGTGGACACTGGACCATCACACCTTTACTCTATGACCAAAAGTATGTAGACACCCCTCCAAATGGTCAAGTTTGGGTGTTTGCGGCAAAGGGTACTGCCAAGGTTACATCAACAAAGACATTTTAATAAATTGTGCACTTCCAACCTGGTGATAACCATTTGGGGAAGGGTCTTTCCCTGTGGGATTGATCAGTTTTATTTGATGGAACTTGAGTTCCTCCAAAAGGAAATTGAGTGGGTAGCACACCTTTAAAATGAACTGGAATGTCAATTATTAGCAAGGTCTATTCATCCAACATCAGTACCCGACCTCAAAATTGGGCACAAATTCCCACAAAAACATCAGAAGAGTGAGGCCGTTATAGTAACAAAGGGGGCAACTGCTCTATATTAATGCACATGGGTTTGAAACAAGATGTCCAACAAGCCTTTATCAATGTGATAGTCAGGTGCACAATATAGCCAAGTCCCCCCCACAGGGGTCTTTGGGAGATGTCCGTCTTTAGCCAGCCTGTCAGTTACTTCTAGATTACACTTTACAGAAATTACCTGATTGATCTTCAGTAAGGCACCTCTTTTAGGCAGGATTGTAGAGTTGCGGCTATCAATCACCATTGTATGCTGAAATGAAGCATTACAGGTTAATAATTATTAAAAACACAGTCCACAGCAAAGTACATCATTCTCACCAGCATGCAACTATGAAACATCTGAAACGATTTAGAGTAGTGCTACAGGTGAAATTTTGAGTAGCTAAATTCCACTACTAAAATGTCATGAGATACAGTATCTCTCTTCCAATGTAAAACAATACTTTTAAAGCTGAGCTCCGGGATAAACAAATATTGTTTAATTATGAGAGGCATGTGTATTCTTCCTTGAATCTCGGTGTGCTTTTTCTAGATCTGTGCAGTAATCCAGTGTGAAACTTTCCCTTTGTGTAGGAGCTTCCTGTAATAAAGACCGATCACTGCTGCTCTCTCATCTTGTGCAGAGGGACTGGTCTTGCAGTGACCCTCCTGTAGTGTGCTGCGGGCAGCCTGTAGTGGGTGGAGCCTGCTGAGGCCCTCCCACAGCCCTGCTCTCTGCTTAAGCCATATATAGCACAGTGATGGCATTTCTACTTTTAACAGGTAATATCTGGGTTTCCAAAGGCATTTGGTCCACACATGCAATTTTTTTGTGCTTGGAATTCAGCTTTAATCAGTAGATTCTTTGGCCATACATTATACCATTTTCCTTTAGATTTACCAAAACCATACAAAATGGAGGTCAAACCTAAAAACTTTAAAATTGTATGCAATCAGGCATGCCCTTGCACTACATAGTTAAAAGTAAATCTAATGAAAATTTTATAAGAAGATTGTATAATGTATGGCCAGCCTAGAAGAGCAACTGCTCAAATCAATTTTCTTCAGTCCTACAAATGTTGCAGGTTAAAGTATATGGAAACCCAAAAGAATGAACTACTCTTATTTGCTCCCATTTGATTTGTTGAATATACCTCTAAAAATGTGTTAGTAGATCTGTTCAGTAAGGGCAACAAAATACCGTTTGATCCTGCCAGAAATCCTGTGAGCCGATAACAGTCAACAGTGGCAGAGAATAGAGGAAGATATCAGTTAGGATAGTTCTCTGCTCTATCTGTGAACTACAGAACATCCTTCTGTTATAGAGATGAGACAAGGAGGTATTCCATGGTTCTAACAGACCAACAGAGGGAGCAATGTCACTCCTGGCCAAGTAAAATAAATAAAAAAAAATAAAAAAAAAGCCTGAAAAAACTAATGCATTTGAGGGCTGGTACGCTTCAATATATTACACTTTTGTTCTTGGGGTTACATATACTTTAACTGCATAGCAGAAACTTATCAATTGATCTCCTTTCTTCTGTTCCACAGAACTAAATAAGAGCAGGAAATTAGTCACTGAGCAGTTGCTCATTTTAGGAGATTCTTGGATGAATTCCCCCGTTCAGAAATACCCCAGAACACGCATTCTGTCCACTAGTGGAACAAAGTTGCACACAGCAGATCTATCACTTTCAGGAAAAGTGCGGCTTACTGCTAGAGAAGACTTCAGCGAGTGTCCACTCTCCTCTCGTATGGCAAACGATGCTGTTCGGGCCAAGCAACCAAGTTCTCTCCAAACTCCCTCCCACTTCAAGGTGTGATTGGTCTTCCAGATCGGGAACTGTTATTAGAGAAACAAGACAATACCATCAGACACTCAAAGTGAAGACAGATGAAGGTTTAAGCTCTGCAGGGGTAGGATATAACCACACCAAGTAAAAGGATTAAAAAAAAAATGTACACTGTATAATTCATGGAGTATGGCACTCACTATTTGTCTTTAAAGACCCATTAAAGTGGAGCAAAACTTGCTTACCCAAAAAAACCTGAAGGTAGAGTTTTTCAGGAGAAGAGACAAAAAAAAAAAAAAAAAAACCCCACACGCTTTCTCTGGCATCCGGTGACTTTGTTTTCTGTTTACACTGCACTGTGCATGCCCCATGCAATGTAATGCTTCGATCTATTCTCGGCATGCTGAGAAATAAGATGGGTGCCACAGACAACGCAACTCCTGCACGCATTCCTCAGTGACCACCCAAATGGCCAAAGAGGATTGCCGGTGGACCTGAAAGAATTGGCAATGGAGAAAGCTGGGCAGGAGATGCAGTGGTGACAGGATCCTGAACCAGTCATCACTGGATGACAGCACAGAAGGAGGTAAGCAAATTCCATAGTCTGCAAGTACGCTGGGCATACTTGCAAATAAAACCAAAAGATTACCCCCTACCATTGGAGTTTAAGAAAAGATCTTTGTTTTTGATTTACTGCCTAATAAGCTCCTGATCCAGCATAAGTATGCAGATCAGATGTCCAGTCCAATAAAGCATTCTTGTTGCTTAAAGAGAAACCACGAGCTGGTCAGTGCTGATGGGGGAATCCCTCCAGCCAAGCCATTGTGTTCACCCGGCAGAGGGGTAAGGGAAAACCGTCTCCGCCAGGAGGACACAGTTATTATTGCTAGCGGCTATAGCAGCTGCTAGCAATAATTGCATGTAAAATCTGGCAGGCTGGTTGTACCCAAAGTTGATCGATGGATCAACTTGAGTACATTCAGCCTGCCCATACATGGTTTGAATCTTGGCTGGTTACTGTTGAACTGACTGAGATTCAAACAAACAAACAGTCTATGGCCAGCCTTAGCTGGTAAAAAAAAAAAAAAAAAAAGAGGCAGAAAAACACGTATTTGGGTTATGTATTCAACATTGTCTTCAACAGCTTAGGAATCTTTACCCAAGATTTAAGTGGTTCTAAAAGGCAGAAGGTTTATCTTAATGAATTCTATGCATTAGCTCCCCTCATACTTACCTGAGCCCCATCTCGATCCAGCGATGTTGCACGAGAGCCTCGGCTGTCTGGGACTCTCCCTCCTGATTGGCTGCGCCATTGGCTCCCACTGCTGTCAAAGTCAGTGAGCCAATGAGGAGAGAGAGGGGGCAGGGCCGAGCCGCAACTCTATGCCCGAGTGGAAACGCAGAGCAGCAGCTTGGCTCGGGTGCCCCCATAGCAAGTTGTTTGCAATGGGGGCACTCGGCAGGAGGGAGGGGCCAGGAGCAATAGCGAGGAGAGGAGGCTCTGGGCTGCTTTGTGCAAAACCACAGAGCAGGTAAGTATAACAGGTTTTTTATTTTTAAACCCCAAAAAAACAAGGACTTTAATATCACTTTAAGTAAAAGTTGAATAGGATTGCTGCTTTGCACCATCTTACTAAATCTTCTGGACAACTCGGTTTACACTGAAGCGGTGTTCCAGATTCCTCCAAACCAGACACCCACCATCTCCTACCTATCCCCATATTACCTTGTACAGGGCTGTATATTTCACAGACCCATAAATCCCCATGAAGAGACATATCTTTTCTATAAACGAATATTTGCTCCATCATTGCAAAAAGCCCACGATCTTCCTTATACTGCACTCCGATTAAAGGGCTTTTAGGAGAATTGAACATTCCCTCTTTAAAAAGAGACATATGGGTCATTATTTTTTTTGCTATTCATACTTGCCTCGGTGGATGCAGCATCAGACCAATGCTTCGCCTGTCTCCCGGCGTCTCTGCACCAAGAACCGAGCCACCGAACACCGCTGATGGCTCGGTTCTCACTCCTCCACGAGCAGAAGCAATGCCGACTGTCAGTCAGCATCGCTTCTGCTCTACTTCTCCGCGCTCATTGGAGTGCTGAGCCGTGGAGGGGCGGGGGAGCGGCTCGCTGAGACGCCGAGACTGCCATCAATCAAGGCAGCTGGCGGATCCAGACTTGGGAAGTCAGGAGGACGCGCTGCCTCGACTGATGGCAGTGACGTGAGCGGACTTCAGACCACTCTCTGCTGAAAACGGGTCACAGCAGTGCAAAACTAATTGCACTCCTGTGACCCAGAGAAGCCCAGCCTAAAAAGCTCAGGCTGGGCTACTTTAAAAACGTTACACTCAAACAGAAAACCGGTTCCTATATTTTGGAAAGAGACAGACTACAATAATTATGCCCTGAACGGTTAATGCTATGCCAAAAAAGAGGCACAGAACAGGCTAAGGACCAGTCATCTGTATTGCCTGCAGTCTTTTCTCATTAGGGACTTCCCATGCTGTGTTTGCACCATAGACTTGTGTAGAGGCATCCTTCTTGGTATGAGGCTTTGCTTTCTCATATTAGAGATCAGAGCGCTCTCATGACTCATGAGGAGTAATAATCTAACTGTAGTAGGAGGAGAGGTAAAGAATGTACAGACCCACAGGAAGAAAAAAAGAAGCAGACGCAGGGTGTTGCTTGTCTGCAGGTCCTCAGCAAGGTTCAGCTAAGAGTTCGAACCGGCCTGTGCTATCCTAACAGGAAGTTGTCAAAGCTGACAGCCAATAATGACATCACAAAATCTTACCCCAAATCTTGTCTTACTAGCAGCCACAGTGCCTTACATGATCTCATACTGCTGATACACAGCTATGAGGCCCAGGGCACAGGGGTGCCTAGAAAACAAGAAGTATTTTGTTTCTAGTTTCGAATGTTCCCTAGATAGCAAATCCTAAATTTTTTGAATCCAAGCCCATGTTAAAGCTGCAGTTCAATCTGCTTATATGTTGCATTCCTTAGCAACCCCTCCCACCTAATCAACAACATGCTAAATCAATTTTTAAATAAAAATGCAGTGCAGGCAGATTATGGCTGGTTACAAGGGCGAGCAGAGTGCTGCACACAGCTTCCTGAAAACATCACGGCACCCTGCTTCAGTACTCCTCTCAAGAGCACTCAGATTCAAGCAGTGAGCTGGCTCTTGGGGGAGGTTATACAAATTTCAAAATGCCTTGTTGGGTGGATGTCAGTGTGGAGGAGTGGGCCCTAGGTAATGCCCACATGTAATGCTGCACCTCCATGACTAAAAACCAAAATCCAACGAATGAAAGAGGCAGGCTAGGGAAAAAAAGGCTGGGTAGGAAAGCGGTAAATGATACTGGACGTCCTCCAGCCCGAAAATGGGGCGTGCGCTAACTTGCTGCAGCTTCTAATGCACATTGTGAGAAGCTCACAGTATTCACTGAAGTCATAGTAAGCAGATTTAGTATGGGAAAGGAGCCTATACAAATGTGGAAGACTGAAGGGCTTTTTCATACCACAAACATATAAAACACACTTTGCTCTGTGTTTATACTTGTGCTGCATTTTGTAATCATCCTATTCCAATTACTTGCTGGCACCCTGCAGGGCGGCACACCCAAAATGCAGCAAGCAGGATTCCCCCCCCCCCCCCCCCCCAAGATAGAGCTTATTGGCAGAAACAATTCCAATTAAAATAATGTATCGTGCACAATCTATTAACCACTTCAGCCATAGAAGGTTTTACCCCCTTAATGACCAGGCCATTTTTGTGATACGGCACTGCGTCATTTTAACCGACAATTGCGTGGTTGCGGGACACTGTATCCAAACAAAATTTACATTTTTTTTTATTTCTTTTTTTACACAAATAGAGCTTTTTGGTGGTATTCGATTACCTCTGCAGTTTTTATTTTATGCGCTATAACCAAAAAATAAAAATTTTGAGAAAAAAAATAAAATAATAATTTGTACTTTCTGCTATAAAAAAAAAAAAAACACATCCAATAAAAATAAAAAATAAAATAAATTCTTCCTCAATATAGGGCAATATGTATTCTGTTACATATTTTCGGTAAAAAAAATCCCAATAAGCTTATATTGATTGGTTTGCACAAAAGTTATAGCGTCTACAAAATATATTTATGGCATTTTTATTTATTTTTGACTTATTTTTTACTAATGACTGCGACATTGCGGAGGACAGATCGGACACCTGACGCTTTTTTGGGAACCAGTGACATTACAGTGATCAGTGCTAAAAATATGCATTGACACAGTATAAACGACACTGGTGGGGAAGGGGTTAACATCAGGGGGAATCAAAGGGTTAACTGTGCAACCGTCAGTGAGTTTCTGCGTGGGGGTGGACTCACTGCATGGACACTCTGATCCATGTTCCCGATTAGCAGAAACACTAGATCAGCATATCCATGCCCGACAGCACAGTGATCTGCTTGTTTGTTTACATGGGCAGACCGCCGTTCTGTCTCTGCGGGGAGAGATCGTGGTTGGCACATTGCGTCCGCCGGGCCCACTGATTGCCAGGCTCCCCCAGGCCAATCAGCACACGATCGCGGCTCCCGTGGCTATTAGAAAAACCACGTACAGGTACATGATTTCACGTAATAGAGCCGCCTTGCCGCAGTATATGTACAGCAAGCGGTCGGGAAGTGGTTAAATTTTGCCAGCACTGTAAAAGTCTGACAACACAGCCAGTGCAAACAAGCCCAATCCGTTCAATGGAACCGTTCAATGGAACCGGGAGGAATTTACTTTTTATGTGGAGGAGACAAGACTGTCATTTTATCAACTCCATCACAACCTTACTTTTATTCCTAGGTGGAAGGAACCATTTAAATTCTGATCCTATTGATCAGCTTTCCAAGACACTTTTTTCATTAGAATTGCTGCAATTTTCTTTGGAATAGCCAAACCTTGTTTTAAAAGGCCAGAAATAAACAAAAGGGGTTCGTCAAAAACTGCTATGCCCCAAGCGATTTATGCTGTACATTTGTAAAGTACGAAAAGGTTCACTTAATTTGCAAAGGATAGTGCAATTTTGATTAGCAAACCACATTCTCACCTTATGGAGCCCAAAAAAAAATAAAAAAAAAAATCACAATAGAGATATGCCTGTGAAAAATTACAATTGTCATCCTGTAACAAATCACAGATCAGCTTATCTACATACAGTGGGTACGGAAAGTATTCAGACTCCCTTAAATTTTTCACTTTTTTTTATATTGCAGCCATTTGCTAAAATCATTTAAGTAATTTTTTTCCCCCTCATTAATGTACACACAACACCCCATATTGACAGAAAAACACAGAATTGTTGACATTTTTGCAGATTTATTAAAAAAGAAAAACTGAAATATCACATGGTCCTAAGTATTCAGACCCTTTTGCTGTGACACTCATATTTAACTCAGGTGCTGTCCATTTCTTCAGATCATCCTTGAGATGGTTCTACACCTTAATTTGAGTCCAGCTGTGTTTGATTATACTGATTGGACTTGATTAGGAAAGCCAAACACCTGTCTATATAAAACCTTACAGCTCACAGTGCATGTCAGAGCAAATGAGAATCATGAGGTCAAAGGAACTGCCTGAAGAGCTCAGAGACAGAATTGTGGCAAGGCACAGATCTGGACAAGGTTACAAAAAAATTTCTGCTGCACTTAAGGTTCCTAAGAGTACAGTGGGCTCCATAATCCTTAAATGGAAGACGTTTGGGACGACCAGAACCCTTCTTAGAGCTGGCCGTCCGGCCAAACTGAGCTATCGGGGGAGAAGAGCCTTGGTGAGAGAGGTAAAGATCACTGTGTCTGAGCTCCAGAGATGCAGTCGGGAGATGGGAGAAAGTTGTAGAAAGTCAACCATCACAGCAGCCCTCCACCAGTCGGGGCTTTATGGCAGAGTGGCCCGACGGAAGCCTCTCCTCAGTGCAAGACACATGAAAGCCTGCATAGAGTTTGCTAAAAAAAACACCTGAAGGACTCCAAGATGGTGAGAAATAAGATTCTCTGGTCTAATGAGACCAAGATAGAACTTTTTGGCCTTAATTCTAAGCGGTATGTGTGGAGAAAACAAGGCACTGCTCATCACCTGTCCAATACAGTCCCAACAGTGAAGCATGGTGGTGGCAGCATCATGCTGTGGGGGTGTTTTTCAGCTGCAGGGACAGGACAACTGGTTGCAATCGAGGGAAAGATGAATGCGGCCAAGTACAGGGATATCCTGGACGAAAACCTTCTCCTGAGTGCTCAGGACCTCAGACTGGGCTGAAGGTTAACTTCCAACAATACAATGACCCTAAGCACACAGCTAAAATAACGAAGGAGTGGCTTTACAACAACTCCGTGACTGTTCTTGAATGGCCCAGCCAGAGCCCTGACTTAAACCCAATTGAGCATCTCTGGAGAGACCTAAAAATGGCTGTCTACCAACGTTTACCATCCAACCTGACAGAACTGGAGAGGATCTGCAAGGAGGAATTGCAGAGTATCCCCAAATCCAGGTGTGAAAAACTTGTTGCATCTTTCCCAAAAAGACTCATGGCTGTATTAGATCAAAAGGGTGCTTCTACTAAATACCGAGCAAAGGGTCTGAATACTTAGGACCATGTGATATTTCAGTTTTTCTTTTTTAATAAATCTGCAAAAATGTCAACAATTCTGTGTTTTTCTGTCAATATGGGGTGCTGTGTGTACATTAATGAGGAAAAAAATGAACTTAAATGATTTTAGTAAATGGCTGCAATATAACAAAGAGGGAAAAATTTAAGGGGGTCGGAATACTTTCCGCACCCACTGTATATTGCGCACCATAAACTGTCTTTCACTGTTGTATTTGGAAAATTGGTCAAAAAAATAGATATTTAAAATTTCCGTACATTAAACTCTGTAGATATGCCACGATCTGTCTCTCGCAGGGAACTCCATGGAAACTGTCCGGTTACCTTGTATAAGTTGAGGCAGAAACTGTACAAGAAGAAAGATAAAAATCAAATTGGTCCTGTAAGCGATGCTTTTAGATTTCTAGATGTATTCTAATCAAAAAATGTAAGACCTTTATACACATTATCAATCTAATGCACTAAAACAGGACAAAAATTTGCAAAAAGGTCAATAACCCATATCAACCAATCAAGAAAATGCTGGTAAGACTATTCTGCAAAGACTCACTGCTATGCAGTCCAATGCCAGCCTTCCTCTAGGTTCAATGACACCCAGCATCATTCAACCCACTTCCTATGAGCCCAGGGCACCAAGGACCAACCCCCTAGGGGTTGGACATCAAGCCACCCTGGACTTACTGGATGGTGCTGGTTTCTGAAGTGTTCCAAGACCAGTCCACTGGTGAAAGGAGAATGTGACCTGTGATCTTGTGTGACTGAACCGAAAAACCATAGACTAAATAGAAGGGGATGAGAGTGGTCAAAGAGCAGGGGCAACCTGGAGTTGAACTTAAAGTGTTACTAAACCCACAACAGTAAAATAAGTCTGTATATGCAGTAAAGTATGCTTGTTGTATTCGCTGTGAAACCTAAGGGGTTAATCCTCTGCATTGTGTAAAAAGACTGTTTGAACCTGTCTTCTCTGCTCCCCCCCCCCCTCTTCTTCCACGGTTCCCAATACATCTCCTGATAGAACAGAGGCTAGGGGACAAGCTACACATGCTCAGTTTGGAGTGTATTGCTAGAGAGCTTTTTTTTTTCTTGGGGGAGTGCATGTGATCAGCACATAGCCAATCAGCACTGTCTAGACAGAGGGTCAGGGGTCCTGCAGCCTTATAGGACAGTCAGGCTAGAATGAAAACTCCTCCTACAAGCTTTAACCCGACACTGATAGAAGTCACAAGACTGCTCCAACTGCTGATGAAAAAAGTTATTTAGCATTTTATATTTACTAAAACTATTGCATTTCCATGTTCTGTGTACTGTGGGAAACCGAATATAGTAAATGCAGGGACCTGGGATTAGTAACACTTTAAAATTATCAGCTGAAATCCATCAAGTTCCCAAAACATTTGTTGCGAAAACTTATATTTTAAATATTTACTTCCTCTCAAAGTTCCCAACTTGAGGTTTGAAGAATGATAAACCATAGGAGGTCTCTTTGGTTCCATAAGAGAACTGAAAAGTCATTTTCTCTGCCCGACCGAAGAGATTGGGTAATTTTAGTCCCAGAACCTACGAGAGAATAAAAGACATGTAATCCGTCTCCAAGTATATAAATTGTGAACCAATTTAGAGAACTTTGTGAAACTTGATTTTAACTTTGAAATGGTCTACACCAAATACATATATGTTTGCTAGACTGTAAGGAACATTTTCTGAAGTCCGTAGACACAACTGTCATTTAGGCGCTGTCCCTACCATGCTGCCTTCGTTGTTGCCAACCATCGTATTATAACTTCCAGTTAACCTCCGCAGCTCTGTGACCTCAAAGGTGACATCCAAGCCATTTGGAAGGGAATCGTCACCTGGGAAACATGAAAAATCTGTATCAATTTGCTAAAAAGTTCTAGTCCACGATAGCAATGGAATAAACCTGTCCAAAAAAAAATAATTACTGAAACACTTGGGGGGTGTGTGTGTGTCTGTCAAGAGCGTTTCACAGATAAAAAATAATTTAATGCATTCCCTGGCAAAACTCAGTCACATGGCGATGCAGAAATATATATATATCAAACAAACAAACAAACACACACACAAACACACAAACACAAACACAAACACAAACACAAACACAAACACAAACACAAACACAAACACAAACACAAACACACACACACACACACTTCCATCTGACTTTTCCGTGGATTTTTGTCCGAAGGGCGTTGGCCTTGAACTTGGTATGCATACACACGGCAGGACTTTTTTCAGCCAACATTCACCAAATCACGTGTTTTTTCCAGCTCTTTACCGCCACTCTGTGGGCAACTTCTGCTATTGTTGTCTGATCTTTAGCATTGGTTCTGAGCATGTGTGTTTGTACTTTGGACTTTAGTCCGATGGACTTGTGTACACACGATAGGATCAGCCGACGTAGGACATTTGTTGCCGGAAAATTTGTCTGTTCTCACAGCGAACATTTGTCCGATGAAAAAGCAAAAAAAGTTTGTCCGATGGTGCATACACACGGTCAGATTGTCCGCTAAAACAGGTACGTCGGACATTTGTTGTCAAAAAGTCCGATCGTGTGTATGGGCCTTAAGATTTAAAGCAAACAGAGATTTTTGGATAGCATGCACCAGCAGAGCAGTTTAGAGCTCTACATATAAAAAAAGTAACGTTTTTTTTCTAAAGTGGAAGGTCTGCTATTATGCAATATAGTTGGTCTCCTAAATGAGACACGGAGAATAATTTGAGATCTGTACCCACCCTGCTTTAACATCACTGGATGCCCGTGGAAGTCATGTTTCGTCGGTGTGCATCCCACAAATGCCAGAAATGGGGGCACGCAGTCCTGAGATGGGCAGGTGTTTAAATCGTTTTTTATATTTATTTTTTTAAGTGGTTCTAAAGGCAGAAGGATTTTATGCATGAAAGTAAAAAACCTTCTGCATGCAGCTTCACCCCACGATGCCTTTAATACTTACCTGAGCTCGATTGCGATCCAGTGATGTGCACGAGAGCCTCTGCTATTCCAGCTGTCTGACTCCTCATTGGCCGAGACACAGCAGTGGGAGCCATTAAGGCGTGACCTCAATAAAAATCACTGGGAGATAATAAACGTGAGTCAGTCAGTCCCTACTATAGCGCACAAAGCTCCCAACCACGAGACGATTGCTAGCAATAGGAGAGAGCAGGATCATGATCATTAATGCAAAATGCTTATTTAACAGCCAGTGGGGAGGGAAGGTTTGCGTATATGTATTTCAATAGTTTGCCTGGTGTTCAGATTTAGAATGCAACTGCAATTTTTCTCCCAATAACACAGTCTTTTTTCCTTCTAGAGGCACCACTGATGCTGGGGCATTTCTTCCTTTGCAACGGTTAGCTGCATGTTTTACTGTGGTACAGTACATGGACCACTCTTAAACTCTTCAGTTCGCATTTTTTTTATTGAATTACATTTTTTATTTACGGTAATTACTCCAAAAGCTTGCAATTGCTTTTAGGGCTAAACCAAACAGTTTTACAGAAACTGAACTTTCTCTGAAATTGAACTACAATTACTGTATGTGGTCAGTTTAGTTTTTAAAGAGGGCTAAAAAGGATGTTCTTACCATCACAGGTATCAATCAAAACTTCCACTTGTCGAAATATCCCCAAACGAAGGAGCTTCTCTCGAGCTTCGTGGGATTTCCTCATTACCTGGAATACAAAAAAATAGGATTTTTATAACAGCTTACCTGTAAAATCCTTTTCTTGGAGTACATCACGGGACACAGAGCGACATAGTCATTACTAATGGGTTATATAGATACCGTCAGGTGCTGGCACTGGCAACTTCCAAAACCGGAAGTACCCTCCCCTATATAAGCCCCTCCCATCCGGGAGCACCTCAGTTTTGTAGCAAAGCAATAAGTGTCCCTAAAGAGGGGCGGGAGCTCTGTGTCCCGTGATGTACTCCAAGAAAAGGATTTTACAGGTAAGCTGTTATAAAAATCCTATTTTCTTTCTCGTACATCACGGGACACAGAGCGACATAGTCATTACTAATGGGATGTCCTAAAGCAATGCCAAATGAGGGGGGGGATACACCATATATAAGCTGAGCGCTATCAGACATGAGGATCTTTTGCGGCCTGCAACACACTGCGCCCAAAGGCGACATCCTCCTGACTTCTAACGTCCACCTGGTAGAACCTAGTAAACGTGTGAACCGAAGACCATGTTGCGGCCTTACAGATTTGAGCCAGGGAGGCCTGGTGATGCACTGCCCATGAAGTTCCAACTGCTCTCGTGGAGTGCGCCCTAACTTTGAACGGAGGCGGTCTACTTCTCAAGCCATAGGCTTGTATTATGACCTGTCGAATCCACTTGGCTAAAGTAGATTTTGACGCTGCCTGACCCTTTCTGGGGCCTTCCGGCAGAATAAACAAAGTATCCGTTCTGCGAATCTGAGCAGTGGCTTTTAGATAAGCTTTAACTGCTCTTACTACATCCAAAGAATGCAATAACTTTTCCTCTACCGAAGTAGGTTTGGGGAAAAAAGAAGGAAGAACCACATCTTGGTTCAAATGAAACCTCAATACCACCTTAGGAAGAAAGGCTGGATGAGGACGTAACACTACTCTGTCCTTATGGATAACCAGATATGGCTCCTTACAGGACATAGCTGCTAATTCCGATACTCTTTTAGCCGAACAAATGGCTACTAGAAAAATCCATTTCCTGGTGAGAAGCAACCAAGGAAATATGCTGTAATGGTTCAAATGGTTGTTTCTGTAGAACCGACAGAACCAAGTTTAGATCCCATGGACATATGGGAATATTAACCGGAGGACTAATACGCATCACTCCTTGTATAAAGGCTTTGACTAGTGAATGCGAAGCCAAGGGCCTTTGAAAAAATATTGACAAGGCCGAAATCTGACCCTTGATAGTACTCAAGGCAAGCTTCCTATCTACAGCCCATTGTAGGAAGTCCAGAATCCTACCTATTACGTATTTACGTGGATGCCATTTCCTGGCCTCACACCAGGCGATGTACGCCTTCCAGATTCTATAGTAGATCTGCCTGGATACCGGTTTCCTGGCATTGATCATGGTAGACACCACAGCATTAGAGAGCCCTCTCTTTTTTTAGAATGTGGGCTTCAATAGCCAGGCCGTCAAACCTAGGGCTGGTAAGGAAGGGTGGTATATCGGTCCCTGCGAAAGCAGGTGCGGACGATGTGGGAGGGTCCAAGGACTCCCCACAGACATTTTTACAATCTCCGCGTACCATGCTCTTCGGGGCCACGCTGGAGCCACCAGAATCACTGGTTTCTTTTCTACCCTGATTCTGCGGAGTAATCGAGGTAACAATTGTGGCGGTGGGAATGCATATATCAGCTTGAACTGATCCCAAGGGAACACTAGGGCATCCGAGCCGCAAGCTAGGGGATCCCTTGTCCAAGAGACAAACCTGTCCACCTTTGCGTTGAATCTGGATGCTAGCAGATCTACATCCGGTGTTCCCCACCGCTGACATATTGTCCGAAAAACCTCGGGATGAAGGGACCATTCCCCTGGGCATAATTGTTGGCGACTTAGAAAGTCCGCCTTCCAATTCTCCACCCCTGGAATGAATACCGCAGATATGGCTGGGACATATCTTTCTGCCCATCTCAGGATGTAATTTACCTCCCTTTGGGCTGCACGACTCCTGGTGCCCCCCTGACGATTGATATATGCCACTGCTGTGGCATTGTCTGATTGAATTCTGACAGGGGACCCTTGGAGTTTGGATGTCCATGCTACTAGGGCATACTGGGCTGCTCGTATCTCCAAGAGATTGATGGGCAGGGCCTTTTCTGCATCCGACCATCTGCCCTGGAGAGACCATTGCTCCTACTGCTCCCCAGCCTATAAGGCTGGCATCTGTAGTGACCACCTTCCAAGAAATCGGACTGAAGGATTTCCTTTTTTCCAGATTCTGGGGAACCAACCACCAACGGAGGCTCTTGCGAACGGAAGGGGACAAGGACATTGTAAGTCTAGGGCCTGAACTTTTTTGTTCCAGGCTGACAGTATGGCCCCTTGCAAATTCCTTGAATGGAATTGACCGTAGGGTACTGCTTCGAATGATGCCACCATCTTTCCCAGCAGCCTCATATACAGGCGTATGGACGGCTGTCTTTTTTGTACCCACTAAGTGGATCAAATCTTTCAAAGACAACACCTTTCCTCGAGGCAAGAATATTTTTCTCTGGCCTGAATCCAACCTTAGCCCCAAGTATTCCAGACTTTTGACTGGTTTTTAGGGGTGACTTGTCTCGGTTGATAATCCAACCGTGAGATTCCAGATACTTGATTGTCTTGTGAACGACCACGTCTAGTTTTTTCACTGAGTGGTCTATCAGCAACAAGTCATCTAGATATGCCATTATCATTACACCTTGTGTTCTTAGATTGGCCAATAAAGGGCCAGAATTTTTGTAAACACTCGTGGTGCTGTGGCCAAACCGAAGGGTAAGGCTCTGAACTGAAAATGGCGCCCTTCTACTGCAAAGCGTAGAAATTTTTGGTGGACTGGAAAGATGGGAATGCGCAAATAAGCATCTTTGATGTCGATCCCGGCTAACCAATCCTCCCCTTGTAGGGCAGTGGCCACCGATCGGATTGACTCCATTGGAAAGTCCTGATATACAGGAATTTGTATAGCCCTTTTAGAATTAATATGGGCCTCCCGTCCGCGTTTGCTTCGGGACTGTAAAGAGGTTTGAGTAAAACCCGAACCCTCATTCTTCCAGGGGAACCTCCATAATTACTCCTTGGAGCAATAGTTGTTCTAGTGCCAACAGGAGGGACTCTCTCTTCCGGGGATCCCTTGGCACGTTTGACCTCAAAAAATGGGAAGGAGGAGAGTCTTTTAACTCCAAACTGTATCCCAAACATACTGCGGAGAGCACCTATCTGTCTTGATCGTGTCCCGCCAGGTCTCTTGCGAACAACTGGAGTCCTCCCCCCACCCGACTGAGTGGGGGCTTCAATGAATTTAACTTTGGGGGAGGTTTTGTACCTCCCCTGACCCAGGGTTTCTCATTACCCTGCTATTGTCCCTGTTTTTTACCCCCGGGAATTGACCGAGGAGGCCGTCGGAACTGTTACACAGCCGATGCCCCAGGGACTGGAGAAGCAGGCCTCTTAAAGAGGGACCTCTAACTCTGTTTTTAACCGGCAAGAGCGTATTTTTACCGCTGGAAATTTTCTGGATATATTCGTCCAGGTTTTCCCTGAATAAGCGTTCACCATGAAATGGGACGCTAACCAGCCATTCTTTACAGGGAGCTTCAGCAGACCAGTTTTTGAGCCATAGGAGCCTACGCATATGTACTATAGACAGCGTAAGGCGGGAGGCCTGATGCCTTAGACACTGGCAAAAAACTGAGGTGCTCCCGGATGGGAGGGGCTTATATAGGGGAGGGTACTTCCGGTTTTGGAAGTTGCCAGTGCCAGCACCTGACGGTATCTATATAACCCATTAGTAATGACTATGTCGCTCTGTGTCCCGTGATGTACGAGAAAGAAATATATACCTAGTCTATATTTTAGCTAGGATAATAAAAATAAGCTAAAGACCATCTCAGGACTCAGGGGTCCCCCTCCCCGAGTCAAATTATGTACAGAGTATGCATAATGCAGAGCATGTCTGATGGGATGATGTCATAACTGCTCTCTGCATCACTGTATGTGAATGCAGGGCACCTCAGTGATGCAATACATATATAATATAGCTTTCACAGTTTTAAGCTAGTCTTGATTTACACACTGTTCAGCCAGAAAGTGAATCCTACGAGTCACAGCTGCAGCTTTCTGTATCATTACACTGCTGGGATCCATGTCTGCTCTACTGCTACTGTGAGCTGCCCAACAGCCCTGTTTAGACTGTGCCCAAAACATGTTAGAATGACAGCACTGTGAAATGCAGAACAGCTTGAGTTACAGGACCCAAGAATCTTGTTCTTACACCCAGTGGTGAAGCTAGACATATTTTCACCCGGGACAAAGACTTAGGTCAGCACAGAGTAATGGTGTCAGTCAGTAGAGCAGTGGACGGTGTTACGGGGGCAGTGGACGATGTCAGAAGGGCAAAGGACGGTTTCACAGGGGCAGTGGACAATGACAGTTATCAGAGCAGAGGATGGCGTCCCGGGGGCAGTGGACGATGTCAGTCGTTTTTTTTATTTTTCAGGGTACAAGCACCAGAATTAAGTGGAACCTGGAAAGGAGGGGAAGCATTTACCAGAACGATTGGCTGAATTTTCCTCCTGCCACTGCTGAATGTAGAAAAGGGAGAGTAAATGTTGCCCTCCGCTGTCCCTCCTTTCCAGGTGTCAGTAGGGCAGTGCAATGAAGAATGGCAGCTTTTAAAGTGACAACTTTGGGGGCGCTGACCACTGCTAAAAAAAATAAAAAAAAAAAAGGAAGAAAAGGAGAAAAATAAATAAAAATAAAAATAAAGTGTGTAGTGTGAAACTTTTATTGCTTACAGACAGCTAGCATCACAAACAATGGAAGGGGTGGGTGCCAGGATATCCATGCAGGTAAGGGGGTAGGAGGGAGCCCTGTTAGATGCCAAGATCAGGCGCCAGGGAGAGAAGATGAGATGACATCAGTCTCTCACATGCCGCCCGATCTCCTCAGCATTGGGTGCCCCTGAATAGGGACAGAGGAGCGCTCCTGAAAATCATCTCTGATCCCTCCCTAGCACATCTTCTTCATGATCCCCGGCTGGCGTGGTGAGCTCCACGGCATGCGAGAGACTGATGATTGCTGCGTCATCCCATCTTCTCAGCTTTGAATGCCAATGAATGGGGAGAGAGGAGTGCTCCTCCTGCCAATCATCTCTGATCCATCCCCAGCACTCCGCTTCACATCTCCTCCATGGACTTCATAATACCCGGCTGCTGTGGTGAGCTCCACGGCATATGAAACACTGATGATGGCTGTCTCATCCCATCTTCTATCCCTGTCGCACCCCCAGCGCCCGATCTCAGCGTCTGCAGCTTTAGCACTTGTGATGTGGGGGGGGGGGGGATTAGGCACCAGGATAGCAGCAGAGAGAGAAGATGGGATGAGATCGGTGGCGCCCTCTATTAATGCAGTGCCCAGGGCAGGTCATCTGGCCCCTCCAGATGACGTCTTGATGACGAAACGCGTAGGCAGGAGATTCTAGAATCACTTCCGGTTTGTAAGCCGTGGAATGCTGATTGTCCCAGCTTCCTGGTTTTAAACATACAGAAAATATGCGAGTATGTTTTGTTTTTTTCTGTCTACAATCTATGGGAGCCTCTTCTTTCTACATGTGGGTGACACTGATGAATATTTAATAAGAGCAAAAGGAAAGAGTGGTCTCCAAAGGCAATGATCCGGATACTGCTGCACAGTGGCAAACACTGTGAATGTGCAATACCCCTTTGAGGGGTGAGTATCTCCGGTGAGTGCATTACCTATAGGGGGCACCGAAAGAAGCACCAGCACAAAGGATACATGTTTGAAGAGCAGTTTTCACTCTTGGAAAAATACTTTATATTTATATAAGGACTGTATATATCAATTGGTTCACTTTTGCACCAGTCACTTTGCTTAAGACAGCACTTTTTGCACAGTATGCAAATGGATAATGTTTAACCATAGCACCAGTCACTTACTTTATTTAATGCAATAAGTTTGTTCAGACATCAGTGATTTATATAACTGGTTAGAGTGTGAATTTGGAGACTTCCCAGAGCTAGACGATGAGGACCGGAAGGAGGTGTGGGAATGCCCCTTCTTACAGTTAGTATCTGCTAAAGATAGACTCATACAATTCAAAATATTACATAAAATTTATTTCACCCCTGAACCATTACATACAACGTATCCCTCTATCCCTGCTGTGTGTTGGCGCTGCATGGTGGATAAAGCGGATTTCATACATACCTTCTGGCAATGCCCTCACATCTGCAATTTTTGGGCAGAGGTCATATCATATCATATATTCGCACAGTGACTACTATTCAGATACCGCACCTAATGGAGGTCTGTCTCTTGGGCCTGGTTGACTCCCTAGCCAACCGCAGAGCCCCAAGAACTCTTATTGGGCTGCTATTGTTTTAAGCAAGAAAAATCATTGTACTTTACTGGAAGGCTCCAGCTGCCCCTACCCTGGCCGCATGGAAAAAAAATAAATAACAAAAAAAAACAAAAAAAAAAAAAACACTGGTCAACTTTAATCTGTCCTTATACAAGGCCACTTACCTGTCGAGGGGATGCCCACAAAAGTTCCACAAAGTGTGAGACATTTGGACTAAAGCCCCCTCCACTAACCCAGACCCTGATCTTTCTCCTAAACATTCCAACCCCCTGCTTTAAAGCCACAAGGTCTAAAGATTTACCCCAACTGGTTTAAATACAAGCACTTTGCAGGTGTCCTGTAGATTTAGAAGCACACTTTTAGTCCAAGTGCCAGTTAGGGCACTAATGTTTTTGACTGTTCGAAGTCATGTTATGTAAAGGTTCTGAGCCTGGGTATGCCCAACAGGCTCCGTTTTGTATGTTACTCTTTTTTCAAAAGTCTCGATAATAGGATTTTTATAACAGCTTACCTGTAAAATCCTTTTCTTGGAGTACATCATGGGACACAGAGCCTAGTAATTACTATGTGGGTTATATATCTCACCTTCAGGTGCTGGACACTGATGTAATTAGACAGGAAGTTTCCTCCCCTATATAACCCCTCCCATACTGGGAGCACCTCAGTTTTTTTAGCAAAGCAATAAGTGTCCCAATATCCCCAAACAAGTGGGGCGGGAGCTCTGTGTCCCGTGATGTACTCCAAGAAAAGGATTTTACAGGTAAGCTGTTATAAAAATCCTATTTTCTTTATCGTACATCACTGGACACAGAGCCTAGTAATTACTAAGTGGGACGTCCCAAAGCAATGTCTACTGAGGGGAGGGAGACACAACTAACGCAGACCGCCATCAGACGTGAGGACCTATACTTCTGCCTGCAGCATACTGCGCCAAAAAGCGGCATCCTCTTGCAGTCTTACATTCACTGGATAGAAATTAGTGAACGTATGCACCGGCGACTAAGTTGCGGCCTTGCAAATCTGAGTCATAAAGGCTTGGTAATGCACCGCGTATGAAGCTCTTACTATCCTGGTAGGGTGCACTCTAAAAGAAACAGGGGGAAAACCCTCTCTTTAAACCACAAGCCTGAATAATAACCTGATGAATCAACATTGAAAACAGTTGATTTAGACGCTGCCTGACCTTTCCTGGGGCCTCCTGGTAGCGCAACAAACATCAGTTTTCCGTATCTGAGCGAGAGTGTACCCATTTTAATAGCTGATTTGAACACTGCCTGCCCAATTCTAGGGTCTTCTGTCAGCAAAACAAAATGTCAGTTTCTTATATCTGAAACCTTCAGATAGATTTTTAACTGCTCTCATCAATATTGATAGAAAAGTAATAACTTTTCCTTCCGCAGAACAAGGTTCTGGAAAAAAGGAAGGCAAGAAACACCTTGATTCAAAAGAAAAACTAGATCTTCTAGGAAATAAGGCTGGGTGAGGATTTAACATCACCCTATCCTTAAGAATAATTAAGTATGGCTCAATACAAAGAAAGCTGCCAATACTGAAACTCTCTTGCGGAGGCTACCACAACCAAGAACACCAATTCCCTTGTTAGAAGGATGAAGGGAAATATGGTGCATCGGCCCAAGGTGCTGACCTTGTAAGCCGACAAAACTAGACCTAATCCCCCCGAGCACAAGGATGACCTAACTGGCGGACTTATACGCGTTACCCCTTGTATAAAAGGCCCGGATCAAAGAGTGCGAAGTAAGCGGCCTTTGAAAATACTGACAAGGCCGAGATCGGATCCTTGATGGAACTTAAGGCTAGCTCCATCTCCTTTCCTAATGTAGGAAGGCAAGAATTTTACCTTTGACAATTCTTCCAAGGATGCCACCCCTTGGTTTCACACCAGGAACATGGGCCTTCCTGATCCTATGATACATGGTCCTGAAGGCCAGCTCTCCTGTACGAATCAAGGTAATTTGCCACTGATTCTGAAAGCCCCAATCCTCAAGAATGCGGGCTAAAACAGCCAGACCATTATTTCCCATGTTTGCAAGACAGGATGGAATACCCCCTTGCGAAGTAGGTCTGGACAAGATGTAAGGGACCCTGGGTCCTCTACTACCACCCTTACGATCCCTGCACAGTAAGGTCGTCTGGGTCATGCCGGAGCTATTAGGCCGGCTTCTGTTCCCCTCAGATGTTGCATAGAAGCCACGGTAGTCGCGGCACTTGGGGAGAGAACGCATAAACCAGTGACAACTGGTCCCACGAGATCACCAACGCATCTGTCCCACATGCGAGTGGATCCTTTGTCCTTGACACAAAGATGTCCAACTTCTTGTTGAACCTGGACGCCAATACATTTTATGTCCGGGGTACCCTTTCTCTGGCATTTGGCCAGAAAAAATAGGATTTTTATAACAGCTTACCTGTAAAATCCTTTTCTTGGAGTACATCACGGGACACAGAGCGGCATAGTCATTACTATGTGGGTTATATAGTTTACCTTCAGGTGCTGGCACTGGCAACTTCCAAACCAGAAGTACCCTCCCCTATATAAGCCCCTCCCATCCGGGAGCCCCTCAGTTTTGTAGCAAAGCAATAAGTGTCCCCAAAAGAGGGGTGGGAGCTCTGTGTCCCGTGATGTACTCCAAGAAAAGGATTTTACAGGTAAGCTGTTATAAAAATCCTATTTTCTTTCTCGTACATCACGGGACACAGAGCGGCATAGTCATTACTATGTGGGACGTCCCAAAGCAATGCCCAATGAGGGGGGGATACACCATACATAAGCTGAGCGCTATCAGACATGAGGATCTTTTGCGGCCTGCAACACACTGCGCCCAAAGGCGACATCCTCCTGACTTCTAACGTCCACCTGGTAGAACCTAGTAAACGTGTGTACTGAAGACCATGTTGCGGCCTTACAGATTTGAGCCAGGGAGGCCTGGTGATGCACTGCCCATGAAGTTCCAACTGCTCTCGTGGAGTGCGCCCTAACTTTGAACGGAGGCCCCGTCTCCTTCTCAAGCCATAGGCTTGCATAATGACCTGTCGAATCCACTTGGCTGAAGTAGATTTTGATGCTGCCTGACCCTTTCTGGGGCCTTCCGGCAGAATAAACAAAGTATCCGTTCTGCGAATCTGAGCAGTGGCTTTTAGATAAGCTTTAACTGCTCTTACTACATCCAAAGAATGTAATAACTTTTCCTCTACCGAACTAGGTTTGGGGAAAAAAGGAAGGAAGAACCACATCTTGGTTCAAATGAAACCTCGATACCACCTTAGGAAGAAAGGCTGGATGAGGACGTAACACTACTCTGTCCTTATGGATAACCAGATATGGCTCTTTACAGGACATAGCGGCTAATTCCAACACTCTTTTAGCCGAACAAATGGCTACTAGAAAAATCAATTTCCTGGTGAGAAGAACCAAGGAAATGTGCTGTAATGGTTCAAATGGTTGCTTCTGTAGAACCGACAGAACCAGGTTTAAGTCCCATGGACATATGGGAATATTAACCGGAGGGCTAATACGCATCACTCCTTGTATAAAGGCTTTGACTAGTGAATGCGAAGCCAAGGGCCTTTAAAAAAATATTGACAAGGCCGAAATCTGACCCTTGATAGTACTCAAGGCAAGCTTCCTATCTACAGCCCACTGTAGGAAGTCCAGAATCCTACCTATTACGTACTTACGTGGATGCCATTTCTTGGCCTCACACCAGGCGATGTACGCCTTCCAGATTCTATAGTAGATCTGCCTGGATACCGGCTTCCTGGCATTGATCATGGTAGATACCACAGGATTAGAGAGACCTCTCTTTTTTAGAATGTGGGGGGCTTCAATAGCCAGGCCGTCAAACCTAGGGCTGGTAAGGAAGGGTGGTATATCGGTCCTTGCGAAAGCAGGTCCGGACGATGTGGGAGGGTCCAAGGACTCCCCACAGACATTTTTACAATCTCCGCATACCATGCTCTTCGGGGCCATGCTGGAGCCACCAGAATCACTGGTTTCTTTTCTACCCTGATTCTGCGGAGTAATCGAGGTAACAATTGTGGCGGTGGAAATGCGTATATCAGCTTGAAATGATCCCAAGGGAACACTAGGGCATCCGAGCCGCAAGCTAGGGGATCCCTTGTCCGAGAGACAAACCTGTCCACCTTTGCGTTGAATCTGGATGCTAGCAGATCTACATCCGGTGTTCCCCACCGCTGACATATTGTCCGGAAAACCTCGGGGTGAAGGGACCATTCCCCTGGGCATAATTGTTGGCGACTTAGAAAGTCCGCCTTCCAATTCTCCACTCCTGGAATGAATACTGCGGATATGGCTGGGACATATTTTTCTGCCCATTTCAGGATGCAATTCACTTCCCTCTGGGCTGCACGACTCCTGGTGCCACCCTGATGATTGATATATGCCACTGCCGTGGCATTGTCTGATTGAATTCTGACAGGGGCCCCTTGGAGTTTGGATGTCCATGCTACTAGGGCATACCGGGCTGCTCGTATCTCTAAGAGATTGATGGGCAGGGCCTTTTCCGCATCCGACCACCTGCCCTGGAGAGACCATTGCTCCAGTACTGCTCCCCAGCCTATAAGGCTGGCATCTGTAGTGACCACCTTCCAAGAAATCGGACTGAAGGATTTCCCTTTTTCCAGATTCTGGGGAACCAACCACCAACGGAGGCTCTTGCGCACGGAAGGGGACAAGGACATTGGTAAGTCTAGGGCCTGAACTTTTTTGTTCCAGGCTGACAGTATGGCCCTTTGCAAATTCCTTGAATGGAATTGACCGTAGGGTACTGCTTCGAACGATGCCACCATTTTTCCCAGCAGCCTCATGCACAGGCGTATGGATGGCTGTCTTTTTGTACCCACTAGGTGGATCAAATCTCTCAAAGACGACACCTTTTCTTGAGGCAAGAAAATTTTTCTCTGGTCTGAATCCAGCCTTAGCCCCAAGTATTCCAGACTTTTGACTGGTTTTAGGGCTGACTTGTCTCGGTTGATAATCCAACCGTGAGATTCCAGATACTCGATTGTCTCGTGAACAACCACTTCTAGTTTTTCCACTGAATGGTCTATCAGCAACAAGTCGTCTAGATATGCCATTATCGTTACACCTCGTGTTCTTAGATTGGCCAATAATGGGGCCAGAATTTTTGTGAACACTCGTGGTGCTGTGGCCAGACCGAAGGGTAAGGCTCTGAACTGAAAATGGCGCCCTTCTACTGCAAAGCGTAGAAATTTTTGGTGGACTGGAAAGATGGGAATGTGCAAATAAGCATCTTTGATGTCGATCGAGGCTAACCATTCCTCCCCTTGTAGGGCAGTGGCCACCGATCGGATCGACTCCATCCGGAAAGTCCTGATATGTAGGAATTTGTTTAGCCCTTTTAGATTTAATATGGGCCTCACGTGCCCGTTTGGCTTCGGGACTGTAAAGAGGTTTGAGTAAAACCCGAACCCCCATTCTTCCAGGGGAACCTCCATAATTACTCCTTGGAGCAATAGTTGTTCTAGTGCCAACAGGATGGATCCTCTCTTCCGGGGATCCCTTGGCACGTTTGACCTTATAAAATGGGAAGGAGGGGAGTCTTTTAACTCCAATTTGTATCCCAGACTTACTGCGGAGAGCACCCATCTGTCTCTGATCGTGTCCCGCCAGGTCTCTGCGAACAACTGAAGTCTTCCCCCCACCCGATTGAGTGGGGGCAACCCTTCATGCATTTGACTTTGGGGGAGGTTTTGTACCTCTCTTGACCCAGGGTTTCTTGTTACCCTGCGATTGTCCCTGATTTTTACCCCCGGGATTTGACCGAGGAGGCCGTCGGAACTGTTTTACAGCCGATGTCCCAGGGACTGGAGAAGCAGGCCTCTTAAAAGAGGGACCTCTAACTCTGTTTTTAACCGGCAAGAGTGTACTTTTACCGCCGGAAATTTTCTGGATATATTTGTCCAGGTCTTCCCCGAATAAGCGTTCACCATGAAATGGGAAGCTGACCAGCAATTTTTTACAGGGAGCTTCAGCAGACCAGTTTTTGAGCCATAGAAGCCTGCGCATATGTACTACAGACAGCGTAAGGCGGGAGGCCTGATGGATTGAATCCTTTATAGCGTCAACCGCAAAGCATAAGGCTCTAGGTAGATCAGCTAGGGCAAGAGCCTTAAGACCCGTTTCAACTGATCCTTCACTGCTTGGCAGACCCCAATAGCTGCCACTGCTGGTTGTGTCACCAAGCCTGCTGTAGAGAAAGCAGATTTTAATAAGGACTCCAATTTTTTATCTATTGGGTCCTTGAACATTTGGACATTATCTACTGGACATGTCAGTGATTTATTCACACAAGAGATGGCTGCGTCCACTGTAGGGACCCTCCATTTTTTGATGAGCTTATCCTCCATGGGATAGACCACCGGAAATCTCTTGGGGGGAGTAAATATTTTATCAGGATGTTCCCAATTCTGGTAAATGAGCCCTTCCAGTAAAGGATGGATTGGAAAGGAACAAACAGTCTGGGGAGCTTTTAGCGACCCCAACGAGGAGACAGAAGTGGATGATGGCTCCGCAAGGGGCATTTTAAATGCTGATCGGACCATGTTAGTCAGGGACTGAACCCATAATCTTTCAGCATGTGATGCTGAGAATGGCTCTTCCACTGTTGATTCCTCTACAACAGAATCAACCTCATCCTGATCCCCTTCAGGTAGGTCGATCCCTGTATGGGACTGTTGCTCTGCTAACAGGTACTCTGAGGGAGGAGACGGAGATCGGGCGCGCTTTCCCTCTGACAGGGAAGCAGCGATCAATGTTGTCAATCTCTCTTCCAGTCCTCCCAGAGCGGAGGAAAAAACCTCCTCTGTTATATACACAGGAGCAGGTGAACTGAGGACAGCCACAGTACCAGGTACTCCTGAGGGTGCTCTACGGTCACTAACCTCTGATTTTTCAGGGGAGATTGGTACAGCCGAAGCATGCCCAAGATCCTCAGAGCCCGATGGAGACCCCCTATGCTTCCTGGGATTCTTAGTCCCGGAGACTTTAGACGGCATATTCCTAAGCCCAAAGCTGAGGTATTCCAGCCGAAATACACCACTTACTGACAATAGTCTAGCACAATTGATGCTATATAAACAGTTGGTGTCTACTAATGTGCCTTTCTATGGGGATGCCTGCATCAACCGCCTGCTGTATGCCTTTCTAAATGTTGCCAGCTCTGTTTCTGCCTTCCATAACCAGCTGACAACACCTAATTGTGCTTTTTATCATGCTGGGACGCCCGCACCTGCGCAGAAGCGCTGCGGCGCGCACAGAGCGTCATCCACCAAGCTCCGCTCCTTTTTCCAGCTCACCTCTATAAATAGAAGCGCGTGCACGAGCACGCGCGCGGGCACGTGCGCCTTTGGCGCTCTTTTTTGAAAGGAACTAGGGACAGAAGCCAGGGCCCTGTTTTCCACAGGGCCAGGGGATGGACGAGCATTGCAACATGGCAGAGGAAACAGTTTCCCATCCAGAGAACTCACCATCTGCCTGGATTTTGACTTGGAAAGAAAAAATCCACATGACAAGAAAACAACGTTCCACAGCGGCCTCTAGTGGTTTAACACAGGTACCGCGGTTTAACCATTTTTTTTTTTCTTGACCACTCTTAAAATTATTACATTTTTTAGTAGTTACAGGCATGCACAGATATTTAGCGGGAATACCGTTAGGTAACAGGCAGAAAGACATATTAGGCTTGGGGGTCTCCTCAATAGAACCAAGTTCCTGAGGGGCCCCCACTTACCTTTTCCCCGCCGCAGGACTCTGTTTGGTCCACAGAAGCCCAAACTTCACCTCTCACGGCAGGCATTGTAATTAAACCTTCAGGGACCGGGTTCCCAAGGATTCCACTCCCCTGGACCTGTATAGCACCCTGCACAGAAAACATCTTGGTCGTGGGTATGACCAGAGCTCTGGATCCCAGGGTCCAGCCCTCCTAAGAGAAGCATTACAGGCAAAACCTTGCTCTTCTCTGCAAGGCCCGGGTACCGACCGTTTAGCTATGAAGCTTTTTTGGTCGGATCCGGAATAGCTTACTGAGGCCCAAAAGAACCTGTACGCAAGCTCAGTGAAAAACACATGTTACTTCTTGGCCAACACCTTAGACACTGGCAAAAAACTGAGGTGCTCCCGGATGGGAGGGGCTTATATAGGGGAGGGTACTTCCGGTTTGGAAGTTGCCAGTGCCAGCACCTGAAGGTAAACTATATAACCCACATAGTAATGACTATGCCGCTCTGTGTCCCGTGATGTACGAGAAAGAAAAGTCGGGGGTGGAGAGGTCATTCTACCGGGAACAATTGTTGACGGCTACAGAGAACCGCCTGCCAATTCTCCATTTCATGTATTGAAGATTGTCAATAGGCAAGGCACAAGCCAAAACATGGCTCACTTCCCTCTGGCTGCGTGACTTCTAGTGCCTTCTTGGTAAACAAAGTAAATCACTGGTGTGGCATTGTCGGATTGTACTCGGACAGAACAATCCTGCAACCTTAACGCCCAGGCCCTTAAGCCAGACATGCCACCCGTAGCTCTAGAATGTTGACGGATAAGGTTCACTTGGAGCTTGACCACTTCCCCTGGGCACTGGTCTCTTCCAGGCCTGGCCTCCATCCCTAGAGGCCAGCCTTCGTAGCCACCACCTTCAAGGTAACCGGCATGAAGGATCTTCCTTTCTGCCAATCTTTTGGTTAAGAACCACCAACTAAGACTCCAGCGTATCCCTGGGACCAGACCCTTTGGATAATGCTAGGTTAGGATCTACTTGTTCCAGGCTGACAGAATAATGTTTATAGCAGCCTTAAAAGAAACTGAGCATAGGGAACCGCTTTGAATGAAGCCACCATTTTCCCTAGCACCTTAAGCAAAAGGCAAATGTAAGGAACTGTTCCTTGCCTTGACCACATAGACCAGCTTTCTTATAGCGCTGCCTTTGTCTGAGGCAAAAAAAAAAAAAAAACCCTCTCCTTTTTGGGCTGTGTCCCAAACATTTCAAGCTTCTTACCGAACGTAAGAATGTACTTTTAGACTGGGATCCTAACCCAGGTGTTCCAGATACTTGACCATGCTGGACACACTTAGGTCCAACCATGCTACTGACTGATCTATCAGCAGCAGATTGCCTTGGTATGCCATTACTGCTATACCCTGGGCCTTTAGACCTGCTAGAGGCGGGCCCTAGCACCCTGTAAACCCAGGCTCGGTGGCCAACCCAAAGGGCAAGACCACCAACTGAAAGAAGTGCTGTTCTCCTGCGAAACGCAGACAACCTCTGCAGTCCCATGTAAATAAACACATATGCAAATGGCTCCCCATATGTGTATGTGGCAAGTGACCAACACCTTAGACAATGATGAAAAAAACTGAGGTGCTCCCAGAATGGGAGGGGTTATATAGGGAGGAAACTTCCTGTCTAATTAATTACATCTGTGTCCAGTACCTGAAGGTGGAATATAACCCACTTAGTAATTACTAGGCGCTGTGTCCCGTAATGTATGATAAAGAAAAAAAGATTTTTCAAAAGAGTGCGAATTTGGGGCACTCAGATCCCTGGTTATAAGAACAGCACCACACTTACTCTTTTAATCCTCAATCTCATACTCCACCTAGGTGGTAAATTTGTGGGGGCAGTAGTTCTCAATATATTCATTTGATTTTAGCCATCTGGGCAGGACCACCCACAACCTCTTCTTAATGCTTGGGGATTATTAATGTAGTCACCGACACCAATGCTTGGGGATTATTAATGTAGTCACTGACACCAATGCTTGGAGTTTTAAATGCAGTCACTGACACCAATGGTTGGAGTTTTTAAATGCAGTCACAGACACCAATACTTGGAGTTAATAGGGTTATTATTGCAGTCACTGACACCAAAGCTTGGGGTTATTGCTGCAGTCACTGACACAATCAGTTTTGCCTTTGCATACACTTTAATTTCTTCTCTGCTTATATAACAATAAAATACCCAAACAAATTTGACTGCAGTGAACAGAGCTCACCAAAAAGTAAAAAAAAAAAAAAAAAAGCCATACATACATCAATAAGGTTCCTTGCTTTAAAAACATCACTAATTTCAGGCATGATAAGGTCGTCCTTTGTCCTTCCGATACCATCAAAGTGCACACGCTGCACCACAACCTGGAAAAAAAAAAAACCACAGACAATATGTTATGAATGGTGGAACCAACATTTTCTGGTTTTACTTGGCTAAACCATTTTATAGGTATTTAACAGAAGCTAAAGAGGAGCTCCGGTCCGTTATTTTTTTTAAAGTAAGCAGCTCCCTTTCGAGGTGAAGTTCTGCTTCAATTTTTAAAAAAGGCTGACAAGATCACTTTATGGGTTTATTGAATTCCACTCTATTGCTCGTTGTAGACAAACAACTTTTGAGGGTGTCCGGCACAAGCATGCATTGTCCCCCATTGTACAGAAAAAAAGTCCCCCAAACCATACATGTATGGAAAGTACAGGACCGGGATCATAAAAAGATGGTGTTATCGATTGTATAGGTACCATAATAGTTGTGCAAAGGTTTATCAAAACCCCTGCTGGTGTAATATTTCACTTCTGAGATAGAAAAGAAGAAGATGGACTACATCCTCAATTTCCTTCTCTCCTGTAGCCTGAAACTCAGTAACAAATAAATGCTCAGGACAGAGCACTATTGTAAAAAGTAAAAAAACAAAACAAAAAACAAACAGTAAAGCCCCGTACACACGATTGGTTTGACTGATGAAAACCGTCCGATGGATGGTTTTCATCAGACCAACCGATCGTGCATGGTACCCATCGGTCTTTTTTCCATCGGTTGTAAAAAATAGAACTTGTTTTAAAATTTTCCGATGGATAAAAAACCGATGGGAATTTCCGATCGTCTATGGGCAAGTCCATTGGTTAAAAAACCCACGCATGCTCAGAATCAAGTCGACGCATGCTCAGAAGCATTAAACTTCATATTTCTCGGCTCATCGGAGTGTTTTACGTCACCGCGTTTGGAACGGTCGGTTTTTAGACTGATGGTGTGTGGCCAAGACTGATGAAAAACAGTTTCATCGGATTTCCGATGGACAAATCCATAGGTTATCCGACCGTGTGTACGGGGCTTCACTTTCAGCGCTAATAGGTCTTCCAGGGTGAGGAGTAACAGATTTCAAATAAAATGGTGGTGTGAAAGGTATATGATATCCCAGAGCTAGGTGGATGCTGCCTTCCTCAGATGGGGTAATCCGAAGGAACTACAAGAAAAAAAACAAAAAATGGAAGGCGCGCACACCTAATGCATTACCACTCTTGTGTTTATAAAAAAAAAAAAAAAAAAAAAAGAGAGACATAACAGACACATGACTACGTTTACCATGTCATCAATTATGAATGAACACAGAGTGCAATGTACTGAAGATTTCTGAGTACAATCAAGGGGTCAGTGGAACCAACCACAGTGCTTAGAGGGGGTCCAGGCATTAGACATTCCTTAAAATGCTCAGTTTGGTGTGTAGTGCAAGAGAGTTTTTTTTTTCCGGGGGAGGGTGCACTTGATTAGCACAGGGCCAATCAGCACTGTCCAGACAGAGGGTCAGGGGTCCTACAGCCTCAAAAGGACAGTCAAAACTCCTCTTACAAGCTTTAACCAAACACTGATATAAGTCACAAGACTGCTGATGAGAAAAGGTATTTAGCAGGAATGAGGAAAATAATTATTTAATGCAGATTTTGTAAGTTTGCCCACTTACAAAGAAATGAAGGGTCTATAATGGTTATCATAGGTGTAGTTTAAATGATAGAGACAGAATATCAACCAAAAATCTAGAAAAAAAAAAAAAACACATAATACAAAAGGTTATAAATTGAGTTGCAGGTCAGTGATTAAAATAAGTATTTGATCCCCTACCAACATTAATAATAATACATTCTGGCTCCCATAGACTGGCTACAGTATGTGGTACACAAAAAAGTCCTGTCAATTTAAGAAGGTGCTCCTAACGGCAACTCGTTAGGTGTATAAGACACCTGTCCACAGAATCTTTCTTCCATTCACACCTCACCAATCATGGCCAAGACCAAAAATGCTGTCAAAGGGCATCAGGGACAAGATTGTAGACTTGCACAAGGCTGGAATGGGCTACAAGACTATCAGCAAGAAGCTTGATGAGAAGGAGACAATTGTTGGAGCAATTTTTCGCAAATGGAAGAAATACAAAATAACCATCAATCACCCTCGGTCTGGAGCTCCATGCAAGATTTCGCCTCATGGGGTAAAAATGATCATGAGAAAAGTGATGGATCAGCCCAGAACTACACAGGAGGAGCTTGTGAATGATCTCAAGGCAGTTGGGACCACCGTCACCAAACCATTGGTAACACAATATACTGCTATGGATTGAAAGCCTGTAGCACCCACAAGGTCCCCCTCCTTAAGAAGGCACATGTAGAGGCCCATCTGAAGTTTGCCAATGAACATCTAAATGATTCCGAGAAGGATTCGGAGAAAGTGGTGTGGTCAGATGAGAATAAAAATTTAGCTCTTTGGCATTAACTCGACTCTCCGTGTTTGGAGGAAGAACACCACCATCCCTACAGTCAAGTACAGAGGTGGAAACATTATGCTTTGGGGCTGTTCCTCTGCTAAAGGTACAGGCTGACTTTGCCACATTGAGGGGCCAATGGACGGGGCCATGTATTGTAAAATCTTAGATGAGAACCTTCTTCCGTCAGCCAGAACACTTAAGATGGGTCGTGGATGGGTCTTTCAGCATGAAAATGACCCAAAACATACCACCAAGGCAACAGGAGAGCGGTTTAAGAAGAAGCACATTAAGGTCATGAAGTGGCCTAGCCAATCTCCAGACCTTAATCCCATAGAAAATGAATGTAGGGAGCTGAAACTTCAAGTTGTCAAGTGACAGCCAAGAAACCTTAAGAATTTAGAGAAGATCTGTAAAGAAGAGCAGACCAAAATCCCTCCTGAGATGTGTGCAAAACTGGTAACCAGCTACAAGAAACATTTTACCTCTGTATTTGCCAACAAGGGTTTCTCCACCAAGTACAAAGTCATGTTTTGCTTGGGGGGTCAAATACTCATTTTACTCACTGACCTGCAACTCAATTTATAACATTTGTATCATGTGTTTTATCTGGATTTGTGGTTGATATTCTGTCTCTATCATTTAAAATACACCTAAGATAAAAATTATAGACCCTTCATTTTTTGTAAGTGGGCAAACTTACAAAACCTGCAGGGGATCAAATAATTACATTTTCCCCACTGTATATTTACAAAATAAAAAAAAATAAAAAAATGCATTTCCATGTTCTGTGTACTGTGGGAGACCAGATATAGTGAATGCAGGCTCCTGGGTTTAGTAACACTTTGAAACTAAGATTCTTCAAAATGCTTCAGCTCTTTAAGAGAGCAAACATCAGAGACCTATTAAGTCTATTCTTTACAGGACAGCTGTATTTACAAATTTTTATTCAACAGAGTTGCATTAAACAGTTTCTATTTCAGAATATTATTCTTTAAAATCATAGTGCTTATTTTAAAAAAAAAGTGTATATGTATATTTTTTATTATTTCCTTGTACTTACATCTTTGTTTTCTAAAATTTCTTGCCTCTTTTGAGGCTCCACCTCTACCAGATCGCTGTCATCGCTAACATTTCCAAAATCGGGCCCATCCATTGGAAGGGGATCCAGGCTCTAAAGAAAAAATCATTAAATTATAACTCTTGCAACAATGATGGACTGGAAGAAATATACATACACAACTGTTTATAATGAAGTTGATAAAAAGGGACAACATGCAATCAGATTAAGAGGTCTTTGAATATACCATTTACTCATTTATCACACTGATACTTTAAAGAACACTGAAGCATTTACATCAGTCTCTGTCCCCAGAGGAGCTCACAATCTGATGACCTTGAGTCACACACATATCCAGGGCTGTGCCACCCATGAGGCCAATTGAGGAAACACTTATGGAGGCAGGCGAGGACACTCCGACCAGGTTTACTTTCTGGGATGCACAGCATTCCTGGTTGTTATGGTGCAGGTGGCCACCTGTACAAGAACAAATGATGCAATGCTGTGCACCTCTGCCACCTCAGGTGGCATCCACCACTGGCACAGTTCTGCACACACCCAAAAAGGACAGTTTGGATGGAAGCAAGTTAACTAACCAGGGTGTTTTTTTTGGGGTTGTTACAGGATATTGGAGTTCCAAGAGGAAACCCACACAAAAAGGTAGAATAATTAAATTCCATAGAGACAGAGGGGGACTGTTTGTTATAGCCCAGCTTCAGACAACTAAAGAATTATCCCTTGACAGGCTCCTGTATTGCCCCGCCCCCCCCCCCCCCCCCTGTGGATATGTGGCTCTGGGATAGTTAGACCAGATTCTGCCCCTCTCCTTCGGAATTGCAGGTGATCCGAGTTGTCTGCTGCTCCTTGACAAATGTGGACCCCGATTCTCCCTGACCCGCATTCCTTCCCTTTCCTCCCTTCCCCCACTTCCCCTCCCCTTTACCTTTGAGGGCGCTCCCCTGCTGGTTCCCTATTGAGTTGCTGAACCTCCTCTAGCCCTCCGATTTTCCCCTTACACCATAGGGGTCCTGGCTTCCCACAAACACTGGGAAAGATTGATCAGCACCATCTCATCGTTTGCAGTTGCTAATGTTACACTTCTTTTATTACGATGCAAGTTAGGGACAGATTGGTTTTTGGGATGCAATTTGTGTGATAAATTAGCCGCTATGAAAAAAATTATCAGATCTGTGTGTTTAACAGACCAAGCGTAGCCAAAATCAAAAACAGAAAAAAAAATAGCACAAGAACATAACTTACAGATGCATGTGCCCCTTGTGTTGATTCCTCTGCTGTTAGTAGTAAGACCCCTTTCATACAGTGGAGGCATGAGAGACAGTTTTCAGGCACTTTACAGGCGCTATTTTTAGGGCGAAAACGCCTTAAAACTGCCTCAGTGTGAAAGGGGTCTAATTCTACTCTGTCCTACACCCATCACTCCCCTCCCCCTTGCCTGATATTCTTCTAGTACAGGGGGGTTCATACAACTAATGGGCTGTCACAGGCTCTCATCAAGAGAGTCTGATTATGCCTTGCATTTCCGCCATTCATAGAATACATACTACAGCTTTTATGAATGGAAAATTATTGAAGGATGGAGGACAAACAGCCGATTAATAGCTCTGCCCTTCCCCCAACTCATAGAAGCTATAGTACGGCTTCCATGAATAGAGGTGCTGGGTGGAAAAGGAGGGCATAGTCAGGCACTTTTGATGAGACTGACAGTCCATTAGTATCCACCACACTTAAAAATTACAGTGGTGTGGGCAGAATGGAGAATTACTACTTACAGCAGAGGAATCAACACAAGGGACACATCCTGTAAGTTATGTCCCTTGTGATGATTTTGTTTTCGAGTTTGGTAAACACACAGATATGATCATTTTCACAGTCATATTAGCAGCTGCAATCAATGAGACAGTTCTGATAAATGTTCCCCAGTGTTTGTGGGAAACCAGGACCCCTATGTTGCAAGGCATACAGTGGATATAAAAAGTCTACACGCCCCTGTTAAAATGTCAGGTTTTTGTGATGTAAAAAAAAAAAAAATATATATATATATATATATATATATATATATATTTTTTTTTTATAATAAATAAATATTATGAGACAAAGATAAATTGTTTCAGAACTTTTTCCACCTTTAATGAACTATAAACTGTACAACTCAGTTGAACAACAAAATGAAATTATTTTTTAGGTGGAGGGAAGTAAAAATAAAAAAAAGTGTTAAATAATATGTTTGCATAAGTGTTCACACCCTTAAACTAATACTTTGTTGAAGCACCTTTTGTTTTTAATACAGCACTCAGTCTTTTTGGGTACGAGTCTATCAGCATGGCACATCTTGACTTGGCAATATTTGCCCACTCTTCTTTGCAAAAACACTCCAAACCTGTCAGATTGCAAGGGGATCTCCTGTGCACAGCGCTCTTCAGGTCACCCCACAGATTTTTAATAGGATTCAGGTCTGGGCTCTGACTGGGCCATTCCAAAACTTTAATCTTCTTCTAGTGAAGCCATTCCTTTGTTGATTTTGATGGATGCTTTAGGTCGTTGTCATGCTGAAAGGTGAAGTTCCCCTTCATGTTCAGCTTTCTAGCAGAAGCCTGAAGGTTTTGTGCCAATATTGACTGGTATTTGGAACTGTTAATAATTCCCTCTACCTTGACTAAAGCCTCTGTTCCAGCTGAAGAAAAACAGCCCCAAAGCATGATGCTGCCAGCACCATGCTTCACGGTGAGTATGGTGTTCTTTTGGTGATGTGCAGTGTTGTTTATGTACCAAACATATCTTTTGGAATTATGGCCAAAAAGTTCAACCTTGCTTTCAGACCATAACACATTTCCCCACATGCTTTTGGGAGACTTCAGATGTGTTTTTGTAAAATTTAGCTGGGCTTGAATGTTTTTCTTTGTAAGGAAAGGCTTCCGTCTTGCCACTCTACCCCATAGCCCAGACATATGAAGAATACGGGAGAATGTTGTCACATGTACCGCACAGCCAGTACTTGCCAGACATTCCTGCAGCTCCTTTAATGTTGCTGTAGGCCTCTTGGCAGCCTCCCTGACCAGTTTTCTTCTCGTCTTTTCATCAGTTTTGGAGGGACATCCAGTTCTTGGTAATGTCACTGTTGTGCCATATTTTCTCCACTTGATGATAACTCTCTTCACTGTGTTCCATGGTATATCTAATGCCTTGGAAATTTTGTACCCTTCACCTGACTGATACCGTTTAACAAAGAGATCCCTCTGATGCTTTGGAAGTTCTCTGTGCACCATGGCTTTTGCTGTAGGATGCAACTAAGAAAATGTTAGGAAAGACCTACTAGAACAGCTGAACTTTATTTGGGGTTAATCAGAAGCACTTTTAATGATGGCCGGTGTATACTGACTCCTATTTACCACAAGTTTAAATGTGATTGCTTAATTCTGAACACAGCTACATCCCCAGTTATAAGAGGGTGTGCACACTTATGCAACCACATTATTGTAGTTTTTTATTTTCACTGAAAAGATTTCAGTTTGTTTTTCAACTGAGTTGTACAGTTTATAGGTCACAATAAAAAGGTGGAAAAAGTTCTGGAATGATTTGTCTTTGTCTCATTTTTTTACATCACAGAAACCGGACATTTTATCAGGGGTGTGTAGACTTTTTATATCCACTGTAATTGCTGCTGTATGCTGCAATCCTAGCATGTCACATTTGATACAGCTGTAAAATTTGCTGCATACAGATCTGGAATTTCTATGGATCTGAAGGCAGCTGGCACTGCATGCTAAGCAGTCAGTCACACTGCTCCGTTCTGGTCCACAGCGTTTAGTGGTGTAAACCAAACTAGAAAAATCTGTGTTCACAGTCCTGCATATGAGCCGTCTTTTAGGCTGTATGTATGTAAACAGGAGTTCAGCATAGATGGACCCTACTGGCCCTTGTTGCTGCTCAGTGCCAGCGGGAAACTATAAATGCATTGCCAGAGACAACACCGCTACTTATTACACACTACTGAGGTTTACATCTCCCCCTGAATAAGTTAGAGTAGGGGTCTTCAAACTTTCTAAACAAAAAGGGCCAGTTTAATATCCTCTAGACTTTAGGAGGGCCGAACTGTGGTCATCAGGAGTAAAAATTATCCTGGCATCAGTGGGAGTAAACAATGCATCTTTGATATTAGGGGTGAAATAGCGTCCTATTGCTGGTGTCAGTGGGATTAATAGTGCCCCATTGTTGGTGTCAGTTTGAGGAATAGAGCCATATCATTGGTGTCAATAGGAGGAATAGCACCCCATAATTAGGGTTAATGGAAGAAATAATGCCCCATTATTGGTATCAGAGGGAGGAATAGTGTCATGTATCAGAGGAAGGAAAAGTTCCCCAAGGGCCGGATAAAGGCAAGCAAAGGGCCGCATTCGGCCCCAGGGCCGCAGTTTGGAGACCCCTGAGTTAGAGGAAGTAAACCCTGATGGGTTTTACTTCCGCTTTATTTCCCTGCAAAGGTAAAGCATAATGGGCTACTATGCATCGTATAGTAGCCATTATGTGTCACTTACCTGAAACCCGAAGCCTGCGATGTCACCGCTGTCCCCACTGGCAGCGAGCGTCCATCTTCACCCCTCTTCCTTCCGGGGCCGCGAACTCTGGCTCTGTGACTGGCCGGAGTCACGTGATGTCACTCCCTCGCATGCGTGTGAGAGCCGCCAGTCACAACATGACCTCGTTTTAGAAATGGCACGATCACCGTTTCTAAAGTGCACCTGCACTGTAGACATCGGCGCACTTCTCGATTGTAAATATCTCCTAAACCGTGGAGGTTTAGGAGATATTTCTTGCACCTACAGATAAGTCTTAATCTAGGCTTACCTGTAGGTAAAAGTGGTAGTACAGGGTGTACAACCGCTTTAAAGTGGAACTAAAAACATTGGTTTAAAAAAAAAAAAAAAAGTTACATTCCTGACATGCCAGGAATTGCTAGCTGTCACATTGCTTGGGCTTTCTACCTAACTGTCAAAGCATTAAATGTCTGGTGTCATAACTGATCACATGTACTGCGGATCAAAACGATGATAATATTGGCTGAATGATCGGCCATTTTTTTCTTGCATGCTAGTCTCATATTGAAAATGAAGAGGTCACTAAAGCTATGAAAATTCTCGTAGGATAAGTTCACACAACATGCAGTCCAGTGCGTTTTTTTTCTGTATCAAAAACGCATGGAAAGTAGGTTATATGGTTTACAAGGGCATAGTTCACACCAGTGCAGTCAGTGGCAAAAAAAAAACAAAAAAAGGAAGTAGAACATGCTGCATTTTTCCTGCACTGGAACGCATCAAAAACGCACCGGACCCCAGTACAGTGAAAAAAAACAAGCATTTGGAATGCATCTGGAAACACATCAAAAACGCGTTAAAACCGGGCATGCAGAAACTAATCAGGAACGGATCTGGGGTGTGGTTTTGTGGTGTGAACCAGCCCGTATGACCGAATACAACTATAAAAGTCAGGTTTTGAATTTTCATTTCCGCATGCACAGTCTTTTGTTTTTTTTTCGGATGAAAACCGTAATAATTAAAATGAATATCCTTCGTTCTGGTATCATACGAGAAAAATGTTCACGTCTGTCCCTTCTGATAGCTTTGTCTGTCGCGATTGGTTCTGGAAAGCTGTGTACTAATCATTAGGCTACTTTCACACTGAGGCGCTGGATGCGCTGGCGGTATAGCGGCGCTATTTTTAGCGCCGCTATACCGTTTTTTTGGCCGCGATTTTCGGGCGCTAGCGGGGGTATTTTAAACCCCGCTAGCGGCCGAAAAAGGGTTAAAAACACCCGCAATAACGCCTCTTTGAGGCATTTTGCGGGCGTATTAGAGGCGCTACCCCATTGATTTCAATGGGCAGGGGCGCTATAGGAGCGCTATTTTTAGCGCTCCTATTGCGCCTCAAAGATGCGGCTTGCAGGAGTTTTTTGAGCCTCCTGCATGCGCAACGCTCCAGTGTGAAAGCCCTCGGGCTTTCACATTGGATAGTATTGAGAGGCTTTTTTGGGGCGCATTGCAGGCGCTATTTAGAGCGCAATAGTGCCTGCAAAGCGCCTCAGTGTGAAAGGGGCCTTAGATTATACAGAAAGCGCCATTTTTCCATCTGATTTTCTGATGGTGTGTACTGGGCATAAGATGGCAGCTTCCTTTGCTGAAAAGGACAGGTGGGTTTAGTTCCACTTTAATCATGTGACAGCGATGCGTGTGCAGAATCACCTCGGCCTGCAATTGTTTATTGTCAGCTGAGCTCATTCTAAGTGTGTAATTGGGGGTGCCGCTGGCTGCACATTGACATGTCGGCACTGAGCAGCAGCGACCAATCGGTTCCACAAACACTGGATGCATGTAAACATTACATAAATGTCCCATGCACACAATTATGTACACAAGATCTTGCTGCCATCAGATCCTGTGTCAGTATACACCAATGTGAATGAACCTTGGAAGAATCTTGATCATTTCAAGGAAAGGAAGAACTGCTATTGGGTAAGTCACCTGTTAGTGCCTGCAAATACCTGCCCTGCCCCCTCTACGACCAAACCCTGTGTCATTCCGCAGAGACGGAGCTCCAGCAGCGGTGGAAGTTGCCCGCCTCCTGCGCTGTGCGGTGGGAGCTCGCCCTCAGTACCACATGACAAGGACTGGAGTTGTACCCAGAGGGAATATCATTGTAAGAACACAGAGATTTCCTCTCACTTCCTGTTGTGTCTCCAGGACAGGAAGTGCAGGAGAATCTGCCATAGGAGACAGCCGCCACCCCCTAAAAAAAAAAGGGAATACTTGAGGCTGCCATTGCTGGCCTCTGTTTTTGGGAATGCCAATTGCCCGACTGTCATGAGGTGTAGAAGTATAAAGACTGCCATTGCTTGTTTCGGTGTCTTCTCGAGCTCGTTCCCCTATCGATATGGTTCCAGGCTCGACTGCGCAGGCGCTGCCGAACAGCTGTTAAAGCTCGGAGATTTCCATCGGCTCGGCTTGCGCCTGCGCAGTCAAGAAGGAACCAGATCGATAGGAGGAAACATATGCTCGCCAGCTGTGGACGCGCTCGCTCCCCCATCCTTCATTACACACGCAGCTTTCTTCTTCACGCCGCTGTACAGCAAGGGGCGGCAGGGGGCGAATAAGATCTGATAATCTTGAGCAGTGGCATTTGTTTGTTTATAGTCGAGCCGCAATAGAGCGGCGTGTATAAACAAACAAATCGCACTGCTCAATATCACATCTCATTCGCCCCCTGCTCTATACTATAGAGCGGCGTGAAGAAGAAAGCGCCGTGTGTAACTAAGCAACGGGAGCAAGTGCGTCAAGCTCGACTGCGCAGGCGCTGCAGAACAGCTGTTAAACATCGGCGATTTACGTCGCCTCGGATTGCGCCTGTGCAGTCGAGCTCGGAACCATACTGATAGGCGGAACCAGCTTGGCAGATCACCATGTCTGTCAGACACAGCCAGAGAGGGGGCATTTTTAGATGGAGGCCAGCAATGGCGGCTATAGTGTTTCTCAGACTGACATCAACCATCATTTATCCTGTGGAGGCCCCTCAGCCCCACCATAGACATCATGTGAGGGTGGAGGATGACAGGAGCCTCTATGAGCACACAATAAATAAAGCGCCCCCTGTGTGTAGAGCAATCCCATTCCTCCCACAGAGGGGGATCCCTATAATGTGAATACAGCCAGCACCCCATATCCTCACCCGGGCGTGCACCGTCCCCATGTCTCCGGTGTGTCCCAGGCGCCGCTCCCCGCTCTGACCCCAACTGTCACCTCCACACAGCGACCGGACACAGTGCTGTCACCGGGCACTGGAGGCCGCCATGACACCCCTGCAGTCCCCGCCCACTACACGCTCTCATTGGAGAGAGGAGGCCAATGGCGTGTCACTATGGCTGACTGTGATCACGTGACAGTGCTGAGGGGAGGGAGCCGCGTGTAATGCTGGGGCGGGAGAGAGAGAGAGAGAGAGATAATAAGAATGAGCACAGTGTCAGCCATACAGCAGGAGAGGAGATAGTATTATTTACTGGTACATTAACCACTTCAGCCCCGGAAGAATTTACCCCCTTCCTGACAGAGCATTTTTTGCGATTCGGCACTGCGTCGCTTTAACTGACAATTGCGCGGTCGTGTGACGTTGTACTCAAACAAAATTGACGTCCTTTTTCCCCAAAAAAGAGCTTTCTTTTGGTGGTATTTAATCACCTCTGAGTTTTTTATTTTTTACGCTATAAACAAAAAAGTGCGACAATTTTGAAAAAAAAAGCAATATTTTTTACTTTTTGCTATAATAAACATCCCCAAAAAATCTATAAAAAAACAAATTTTTTCCCCAGTTTAGGCCGATACGTATTCTTCTACATATTTTTGGTAAAAAAATCGCAATAAGCGTATATTGGTTGGTTTGCGCAAAAGTTATAGTGTCTACAAAATAGGGATCAGATTTATGGCATTTTTATTATTATTATTTTTTTTACTAGTAATGGCGGCGATCTGGGATTTTTTTCGGGACTGCGACATTATGGCGGACACATCGGACACTTTTGATACTATTTTGGGACCATGTCATTTATACAGCGATCAGAGCTATAAATAGCCACGGATTACTGTGTAAATGACACTGGCAGGGAAGGGGTTAAACACTAGGAGGCGATCAAGGGGGTTAAGTGTGTCCTAGGGAGTGATTCTAACTGTAGGGGGGATGGGCTCCCACTGACATGACAGCGATCACTGCTCCCGATGAAAGGGAACAGTAGATCACTGTCATGTTGCTAGGCAGAACAGGGAAATACCTTGTTTACATAGGCATGTCCCCTTTCTGCCTCTCCATCTCACAATTGCGGGCCGCCGGCGAACATCGAATCCATGGGCACTCTCCCATGGTGGGTACGCACACAAGGCGGCAAATTCAAAGGGACGTACAGGTACGCCCATTTGCCGGTACGAGCCCTTCTGCTGACGTAAATGTGTGTGCGGCGGTCGGCAAGTGGTTAAAAAGGTCAGTTCACATTACATGCAGTCCAGTGTGTTTTTTTTTCTGCATCAAAAACGCATGGATAGTAAGTTCTATGGTTTTCAATGGCATCGTTCACCGCAGTGTGGTCAGTTCCAGAAAAAAAGTAGAACATGCTGCAATTTTCCTGCACTGGACTGTCCTGGAATGCAGGAAAAACCCATCAAAAACGCACTGAACCCTAGTATAAGTGAAGAAAAAAAGCACTTGGAATGCATACGGAAACGTATCAAAAACATAGCGGAACGCATCAAAAACGCACATGCTGGAACGGATCTGGAGTGCGTTTTTGTGGTGTGAACTGGCCCTAAATACAGACGTGTGTGTTCCAGTGCGTTTTTTTTGTTTGCATTTTGGTGCGTTTCTGCGGGGTTTTTTTATGCGTTTTACAGCGTTCCAGTCCAGTCCAGTGCAGTACAAATGCAGCATGCTGTAAAAAAAAATCTGGAACTGAATGCACTGGTGTGAACTATGCCATTGGAAACCATATAACCTACTTTCCATGCGTTTTTCATGAAGAAAAAAAAAACACACTGGACTGCATGTGGTGTGGTTGGGATTTAAACCAACAACCATTTTGCTGCTAGGCAAAGGGGCTAACCACTACACCACTGTGCGTCCGGATGCGCATTAAAACCTGCATCAAAAACTCACCGGAGCACATCAAAAACGCACATGAAGAAACAGATCTGGAGTGCGTTTTTGTGATGCGAACCAGCCCTTAACACATATTATCGCTTCTGTTCTTATCACTTAAGCTCCAGGTTTTACCGCCCTCCATGACCAGGCCATTATTTGCTATTTAACTGGTAATTGCACGGTCATGCGATGCTGTACGCAAATTTCTCCCAAAAGGAGCTTTCTTTTGGAGGTATTTGATCACAACTGTATTTTTTTTTTTTGCGCTATAAACCGAAAAGGAGCATACATGAGCATTTGTAAAAAAAACAAAAAAAAAAACAATATTTTTTACTTTCTGCTATAAAACATATCCAAAAAAACAAAAACAAATTTCTTTATCAGTTTAGGCCATAATGTAAAATGCTTATTTTTGGTAAATAAATTCCCAATGAGAGTAGACTGACTGGTTTGCATGAAAGGTATAGCGCCTAGAAACTATGGGATATAGACTGGAATTTTTATTTTTTTATACTACTAATGGTGGTGATCAGTGACTTATAGCGGAAAGGCGGGCAATCTGTCCCTGATACTTTGTGGGAACTGACCAACTGCCACTGAAATAACACTAATACAGTGATCAGTGCTAATAATATGCACTGTCACTGTAATAATGACACTGTCTGCAAAGGGTTAACATCTGGGGGCAATCAAAGGGTTAAATGTGTGCCTAACTATGTGTAATGTGAGGTGCTTTTACCAAGGGATGTGCTGGTTTTTATTCCCTGCTTTGCCGCTGTCAGAAGAGAGCTTTGTGTTTACATCTCTCCTGTCATTCCAACGTTCGACAGGTCCCGACCATAAATTATTGGCCTGTGACACCCCCCCCCCCCCCCCCCCCCGCGTGCACGCAGCCTCACTTCCCAGAAATGCAGAATCACGTATATACAGTATCTCACAAAAGTGAGTACACCCCTCACATTTTTGTAAATATTTTATTATATCTTTTCATGTGACAACACTGAAGAAATGACATTTTGCTACAATGTAAAGTAGTGATTGTACAGCTTGTATAACAGTGTAAATTTGCTGTCCCCTCAAAATAATGTCTAAACCGCTGACAACAAAAGTGAGTACACCCCTAATGCCCTGTACACACGATCGTTTTTTCTGATGAAAAAAGTCCGATGAACTTTTTTCATCGGAAAAAACGATCGTGTGTGGGCCCCATCGGACTTTTTTCCATCGGTGTAAAAAAATAGAACATGTTTTAAATTTTTCCAATGGAAAAAAAAAACGATAGAAAATTACGATCGTCTGTGTGGAACTCCAACGGAGAAAAAACCCACGCATGCTCAGAATCAAGTCGACGCATGCTCAGAAACATTGAACTTCATTGTTCTCGGGTCGTCTGAGTGTTTTATGTCACCGCGTTTTGGACGGTTGGAATTTTGTCTGATGGTGTGTATGCAAGACTGATGGAAGTCTGCTTCATCGGAATTCCGACGGAAAATTCCCTCGGATTTTATTCCATCGGAAATCCGATCGTGTGTGCAGGGGCATTAGTGAAAATGTCAAAATTGGGCCCAATTAGCCATTTTCCCTCCCCGGTGTCATGTGACACCTAAGTGTTATAAGGTCTCAGGTGTGAATGGGGAGCAGGTGTGTTAAATTTGGTGTTATCGCTCTCACTCTCTCATACTGGTCACTGGAAGTTCAACATGGCACCTCATGGCAATGAACTCTGAGGATCTAAAAAAAAAAAAGAATTGTTGCTCTACATAAAGATGGCCTAGGCTATAAGAAGATTGCCAAGACCCTGAAACTGAGCTGCAGCACGGTGGCCAAGACCATACAGTGGTTTAACAGTACAGGTTCCACTCAGAACAGGCCTCACCATGGTCGACCAAAGAAGTTGAGTGCACGTGTTCAGCGTCTTATCCAGAGGTTGTCTTTGGGAAATAGACGTATGAGTGCTGCCAGCACCGCTGCAGAGGTTGAAGGGGTGGGGGGTCAGCCTGTCAGTGCTCAGACCATACACCGCACACTGCATCAAATTGGTCTGTATGACTGTCGTCCCAGAAGTAAGCCTCTTCTAAAGATGATGTACAAGAAAGCCCGCAAACAGTTTGCTGAAGACAAGCAGACTAAGGACATGGATTACTGGAACCATGTCCTGTGGTCTGATGAGACCAAGATAAACTTATTAGGTTCAGATGGTGTCAAGTGTGTGTCGCGGCAACCAGGTGATGAGCCGAACACCCCCCTGTTCAGTTTGCACCAGAACCTGCGAACAGCCAGAATGTTTGCGTGAACTTTAGAACCCTATTAAATACAATGGACTCGAACGTTCGAAATCAAAAGTGCTAATTATAAAGGCTAATATGCAAGTTATTGTCCTAAAAAGTGTTTGGGGACCCGGGTCCTGCCCCAGGGGACATGTATCAATGCAAAAAAAAGTTCTAAAAACTGCAGTTTTTTCTGGAGCAGTGATTTTAATAATGCTTAAAATTAAAAAATAAAAGTGCAATATTCCTTTACATTTCGTACCTGGGGTGTGTGTATAGTATGCCTGTAAAGTGGCACATGTTTCCCGTGCTTAGAACTGTCTCTGCACAAAGTGTCATTTCTGAAGGAAAAAAAGTCTTTTAAAACTAACTCGTGGCTATTAACCACTTAACGACCGCCCACTGTAATAATACGTTGGCAGAATGGCACCGACAGGCAAAGTCACGTATATCTACGTGATTGCCTTTGTATAGTTGGGGGGTCCGATCGGACCCCCCTCCTATACAGTGAGCGGTCGTTTTTCGTTGGGGAGTGATCCGAGATGAGGGGAAGGCCGTTCGATTCCGGCCACCCCCTCACGATCGCTCCCGGCGAATGCAAAGCTTCCCTGCTGTGTAAATGTAAACACAGGCAGAGGAAGTGATGTCATCTCTCCTCGTGTCGGTCTTTTCGATCCGGCGCGAGAAGAGAAGACATCACATAGTAAGTGCACCAACAGCTCACTAACACCAGTACACGTAGGCACACTTTTCACCCCCCAGTCACCCCCAGATCACCCCCCAGATCACCCCCAGTCACAGTGCACCGTTTGCAGTGGTCATGTTTTTACTGATCACTGCAATCAGTGTCATTTGTGACAGTAAAAAGTTGCAGGGCAGTTAGGTTTAGGCCCCTTTAGGTCCAGGGTAGCCCCCTAACCCCCACTAATAAAGGTTTAACCCCTTGATCGCCCCCCCAGGTAACCCTTTCACCCCCTAACGCCAGCGTCACTAAGCGATCGTATTTCCGATCGCTGTATTTAGTGCCGGTGGTGCCCTAGATAGCCAGTTATTTATTTTTAGTTTCGCCGCAGGTTTTTATAGCGTCAGGTACCCCCATATATTATTTTAACCCCCTGATTGCCCCTAGAGTTAACCCTTTCACCAGTGATCACCGTATAAGTTTTACTAGTGACACTGGTTAGCCAGTTAGTTATTTAGTTATTTAGGTTACCCGTCAGGTTTTTATATAGCGTCAGGTACCCCCATATATAACCTAATAAAGGTTTTAACCCCCTGATTGCCCCTAGTTAACCCTTTCACCAGTGATCACCATATAAGTTTTACGGGTGACACTGGTTGGTTAGTTTGCTTTTTATAGCATCAGGGCACCCGCCGTATATAACCCAATAAAGGTTTAACCCCCTGATCGCCCGGCGGCTGATATCAATTAGGTTTAAGCACCAGACAGGGTCTGCGTCGCCCCAGGCAGCGTCAGGTTAGTGCCAGTAACGCTAACACCCACGCGCAAAGCATACACCTCCCTTAGTGGTATAGTATCTGAACAGATCAATATCTGATCTGATCAGATCTATACTAGCGTCCCCAGCGGTTTAGGGTTCCCAAAAACGCAGTGTTAGCGGGATCAGCCCAGATACCTGCTAGCACCTGCGTTTAGCCCCTCCGCCCAGCCCAGCCCACCCCACCCAACTGCAGTATCGATCGATCACTGTCACTTACCAAACACAACACACATAACTGCAGAGTTCGCAGAGACAGTCCTGATCCCTGCGATCGCTAACAGTTTTTTTGGTAGCGTTTGATACATTTGCTGACAGTCAGGTGCTTTTTTTACCTGTGAATCTTACTAGTGTACCCCTAAATTTAGAGCCCAAAATGGCAAGACGAAGGTACACTAGTAAAGAGGCCTACGAGATTCTGAGCATGACAGATAGTGAAGAGGAGGTCACGCATCTGTCAGATTCAGGTTTAGAATATCTTCCCGTAGAAGACAGTGAAGTCAGCGGCTCCACGTCAGATAGCAGGGACCTCACCTTCGTCGTCAGAGTGAAAGTCAGGCGTACCCGATCCCGATCTTCTGAGGTTGTTGAGGAGCAAGAACCGCAGGTCTCTCGTATCATGGAGCAGAGTAGTACTAGCGCCGCTATTCCTTCTGGTGAATTGGCAAGCACCAGCGGCCTAGTACAGCCTGGGCGTACATCCAGCACTGCAGTATCACGTGGTGACGTGGCGAGTCCCATAAGTGCAGTTCAAGCTGGCGAGGTGGCAAGCACAAGTAGTGTCCTGGTGCCACCAAGAAGACAAAGGCAGGCCCGTCGTGCCCATAGTGCCCTTCCTGCAGAATTCGCCTATCCTGATTGGGTCCCCACCACTTCTGCAGAACCCGTACTTCCCCCATTCACTGCCCAACCCGGTATTCAGGTGGAAACAGCTGATTTTATGCGCTGTTTTTCACGGAAGATCTCTATAGATCTATTGTGGACCAGAGTAATTTATATGCTGGTCAATTCATCGCCGCTAACCCCCAGTTGCCTTCCGTTGCCAAAGATTGGAAACCAATTACAGTTTCCGAATTTAAGACCTTTCTGGGCCTTTCCCTCAACATGGGCACACATAAATTCCCGTCATTGCGTGCTTATTGGTCCACGCACCCAATTGATCACATGCCCGTGTTCTCTGCCTCCATGGGGGACACGATACGAGCAGATTTTGCGGTTCATGCACTTCAACGACAATGAACTTTGTCGTCCACGTGGAGACCCTGAATTCGATCGGCTCTACAAAATTCGGCCCCTCATAAACCACTTCAACGAACGTTTTGCAGCCTTGTTTATTCCCGATCAAGTTGTCTGTGTTGATGAGTCCCTGATTACATTTTCTGGCCGCTTGGCTTTCAAGCAGTACCTTCCCAGCAAGCGTGCCAGATACGGGGTCAAGCTCTATAAGTTCTGTGACAGGGCAACAGGCTATGTATGGAGCTTTACGGTTTATGAGGGAAAAGACAGTCAGGTTGAGCCGGTTGGACTGGATTACATAGGGAGCGCTGGCAAGATAGTGTGGAACTTGGTGTCACCCTTATTCGGAAAGGGGTACCACTTGTATGTGGACAATTATTACACAAGCGTGCCACTGTTTAGTCAGTTAGATCATCAGATTGGAGCATGTGGCACCGTGCGACCTAATCGCCGGGGCTTTCCCCAGCGGCTTGTAGATGCCCGTCTTAGGCTGGGGGAGAGAGCCTGCTTGAAGTGTAATAACTTGCTCGCTATGAAGTGGAGGGACAATAAGAATGTTTTCCTTCTTACCTCCCTTCATGCAGACACGACAGTCCAAATTCCTACGGCGACTGGTGTTGTGGAGAAACCCCTCTGTGTCCACGAATATAACAAAAATATGGGAGGGGTGGACCTCAACGACCAGTTGTTGGCGTCGTATCTAATTGACCGTAAGGCGAGACGCTGGTACAAAAAAGTGTCTCTATCCTTATTCCAATTGGCTTTGCTGAACGCTCATGTGCTATACAGAGCTTCAGGCGGGACGTTATCTCTTCTAAAATTCCAGAATGAGATAGTCACAGAACTCCTGTATCCAGGCGGTTCTGCACCTCACCATCCCCAACCAAATTCAGTAAGCCGGCTGCATGAGAGGCATTATCCGTATGCCCTCCCGAGTACCCCTACCCAACGAACCCCCCCAAAAAAGATGTTGTGTCTGTAGCAAGCGCGAATTTAGGCGTGACACCCGTGTTTTTTGTCCACTCTGTCCTGACAAACCTGGTCTTTGCCTTGGTGAATGTTTTGAACGCTACCACTCAAAAGTGAAGTTTTAGCGTAGGGTACAGCATTTCACACACACTTACACAGGGTCTCCCAAGATGCCATTACATTTTGAGAGACCCGAACCATTACAGTTGTTAAAGTTACAAAAAAAAGTGTAAAAAAGAAAAAAAATACGTAAAAAACAAAACACAAAAAAAATATAAAAAAAAAAAATAGTTGTTGTTTTATTGTTCTCTCTCTCTCTCTCTATTTTCTCTCTATTGTTCTGCTCTTTTTTACTGTATTCTATTCTGCAATGTTTTATCATGCTTGCTTTTCAGGTATGTAATTTTTTTGTTTTCAGGTGCGCCATTCAGCTGCAGCGCGGAATTATTTATCTTGACAGCAACAGCGTTTGCTCCCACGATACATAAAGCCGTGACTCCAGTGCTGTAGGAGGTGATTTCACCACCACAGTTAAAAAAAAAAGAGCATATATGCCGAAGCATGGGGGCAGCAGGGGCGGAGGAGCGATTTTGCTCCTAATGCCGCGTACATACGGTCGAAATCCCCCCCCCCCGGATATAAACAGCGCCATTGGGAAAGCAGTTTATCACACCGATCTTGGTGTGGTCAGATGCTTTGAGGCTAGAGGAAAGATCTAGGCTCTAACCCCCCAAATTTTTTTCAAAAAAAGAGTACCTGTCACTACTTATTGCTATCATAGGGGATATTTACATTCCCTGAGATATCAATAAAAATGGTAAAAAAAAAAAAAATATGGAAGGAACAGTTTAAAAATAAAATAAAAAAGCAAAATAAATAATAAAAAAAAAAAAGCAACGCTGTCCCCCCCTGCTCTTGCGCAAAGGCGAACACAAGCGTCGGTCTAGCGTCATATGTAAACAGCAATTGCATCATGCATGTGAGGTATCACCGCGAAGGTCAGATCGAGGGCAGTAATTTTAGCAGTAGACCTCCTCTGTAAATCTAACGTGGTAACCTGTAAAGGCTTTTAAATGCTTTTAAAAATGAATGTAGTTTGTCGCCGCTGCGCGTTTGTGCGCATGTCATGTTTGGTATCTATGTACTCGGCCTAAGATTATCTTTTTTATTCCATCAAACATTTGGGCAATATAGTGTTTTTTAGTGCATTAAAAATAAAAAAAGTGTGTTTTTCCCCCAAAAAATGCGTTTGAAAAATCGCTGCGCAAATACTGTGTGGAAAAAAAAAATGCAACACCCACTATTTTAATCTGTAGGGCCTTTGCTTGAAAAAAATATATAATGTTTGGGGGTTCAACATAATTTTCTTGCAAAAAAAAAATGTTTTCATGCAAACAAAAAGTGTCAGAAAGGGCTTTGTCTTCAAGTGGTTAGAAGAGTGGATGATGTGTGACATAAGCTTCCTAATGTTGTGCATAAAATGCCAGGACAGTTCAAACCCCCCCCAAATGACCCCATTTTGGAAAGTAGATACCTCAAGCTATTTGCTGAGAGGCATGTTGAGCCCATTGAATATTTTTTTTTTTTTTGTCCCAAGTGATTGAATAATGACAAAAAGAAAAAAAAAGAAAAAATGTACAAAAAGTTGTCACTAAATTATATATTGCTCAAACATGCCATGGTTATATGTGGAATTACACCCCAAAATACATTCTGTTTCTTCTCCTGAGTACGGGGATACCACATGTGTGAGACATTTTGGGAGCCTAGCCGCGTACAGGACCCCGAAAACCAAGCACCGCCTTCAGGATTTCTATGGGTGTAAATTTTTGATTTCACTCCTCACTGCCTATCACAGTTTCGGAGGCCATGGAATGCCCAGATGGCACAACCCCCCCCCCCCAAATGACCCCATTTTGGAAAGTAGACACCCCAAGCTATTTGCTGAGAGGTATGTGGAGTATTTTGCAGATCTCGCTTTTTGTCACAAAGTTTTGAAAATTGAAAAAAGAAAAAAAAAAAAAAAATGTCTTTCTTCATTTTCAAAAACAAATGAGAGCTGTAAAATACTCACCATGCCTCTCAGCAAATATCTTGGGGTGTCTACTTTCCAAAATGGGGTCATTTGTGGGGGTTTTGGGCTATCTTGGCATTTTATGGCCTTCAAAACTGTGATAGGTAGTGAGGAGTGAAATCAAAAATTTGTGCCCTTAGAAATCCTGAAGGCGGTGCTTGGGTTTCAGGGCCCCGTACGTGGCTAGGCTCCCAAAAAGTCCCACACATGTGGTATCCCCGTACTCAGGAGAAGCAGCAAAATGTATTTTGGGGTGCAATTCCACATATTTGGCATGTTTGAGCAATATATAATTTAGTGACAACTTTTTGTACATTTTTTTTTCTTTTTGTCATAATTAAATCACTTGGGACAAAAAAAAAATATTCAATGGGCTCAACATGCCTCTCAGCAATTTCCTTGGGGTGTCTACTTTCCAAAATGGGTCATTTTGGGGGGTTTTGTGCTATCTTGGCATTTTATGGCCTTCAAAACTGTGATAGGTAGTGAGGAGTGAAATCAAAAATTTATGCCCTTAGAAACCTTGAAGGCGGTGCTTGGTTTTTGGGGTCCTGTACGCGGCTAGGCTCCCAAAAGTCCCACACATGTGGTATCCCCGTACTCAGGAGAAGCAGCAAAATGTATTTTGGGGTGTAATTTCACATATGTCCATGGCATGTGTGAGCAATATATCGTTTAGTGACAACTTTGTGCAAAAAAAAAAAAGTTTGTCATATTCCCGCAACTTGTGGCAAAATATAAAATATTCCATGAACCCAACATGCCTCTCAGTAAATAGCTTGGGGTGTCTACTTTCCAAAATGGGGTCATTTGGGGGGGTTTTGTGCTATTTTGGCATTTTATGGCCTTCAAAACTGTGATAGGTAGTGAGGAGTGAAATCAAAAATTTACGCCCTTAGAAATCCTAAAGGCGGTGCTTGGTTTTTGGGGCCCCGTACGCGGCTAGGCTCCCAAAAAGTCCCACACATGTGGTATCCCCGTACTCAGGAGAAGCAGCATAATGTATTTTGGGGTGCAATTTCACATATAACCATGGCATGTGTGAGCAATATATCATTTAGTGACAACTTTTTGTAATTTTTTATTTTTTTGTCATTATTCAATCACTTGGGACAAAAAAAATAAAAATTCAATGGGCTCAACAGGCCTCTCAGCAATTTCCTTGGGGTGTCTACTTTCCAAAATGGGGTCATTTGGGGGGGGGGGTTTGTACTGCCCTGCCATTTTAGCACCTCAAGAAATGAGATAGGCAGTCATAAATTTAAAGCTGTGTAAATTCCAGAAAATGTACCCTAGTTTGTAGAAGCTATAACTTTTGCGCAAACCAATAAATATACGCTTATTGACATTTTTTTTACTAAAGACATGTGGCTGAATACATTTTGGCCTAAATGTATGACTAAAATTGAGTTTATTCGATTTTTCTTATAACAAAAAGTAGAAAATATCATTTTTTTTCTAAATTTTCGGTCTTTTTCCGTTTACATCGCAAAAAACAAAAATCGCAGAGGCAATCAAATACCATTAAAAGAAAGCTCTATTTGTGGGAAGAAAAGGACGCAAATTTTGTTTGGGTACAACATTGCATGTCCGCACAATTTCCAGTTAAAGCAGCGCAGTGCAAAACTCTGAAAACACCTCTGGTCCTTTAGCTACCAAATGGTCTGGGGCTTAAGTGGTTAATGAATTGTCGGCTCCCGGCAATACAGAGAAAAGTCATTGATTAAAAAAAAAAAGCGTGGGGGTCCCCCAAATTCAATTACCAGGCCCTTCAGGTCTGGTATGGATATTAAGGGGAACCCTGCCGCAAATTTAAAAAAAATGCGTGCGGTTCCCCCCAAATATCCATACCAGGCCCTTCAGGTCTGGTATGGATTTTAAGGGGAACTCCACCCCAAATTAAAAAAAAATGGCGTGGAGTTCCCCCCAAAATCCATACCAGACCCTTTATCCGAGCACGCAACCTGGCAGGCTGCAGGAAAAGAGGGGGGACGAGAGAGCGCCCCCCCCTCCTGAACAGTACCAGGCCACATGCCCTCAACATGAGGACTGGGAGGATGTCCCCATGTTGATGGGGACAAGGGCCTCATCCCCACAACCTTTGCCTGGTGGTTGTGGGGGTCTGCGGGCAGGGGGCTTATCGGAATCTGGAAGACTCCTTTAACAAAGGGGACCCCCAGATCCCGGCCCCCACTATGTGAATTGGTAAGGGGTACATTGTGCCCCTACCATTTCACGAAGAAAGTGTAAAAAAAATGTAATAAAACACACACACACACCTTGGAAAAGTCCTTTATTAAAAAAAAAAAAAAAAAACATTCCTGCGATGAAATCCAGTGTCCCGCGGCGATCCGATGTCCAGCACTGTCCGTCATTGGCTGAGCCTGAGCGGACCTGATGGGGAACTTCCTCCGCAGTTTATTAAATTATAGACCCGCCCCTTCTAAAGTTCCCCATCAGGTCAGCCAATGACGTAGGTGTAAGGCTGAGGACCTGATGCGGAACGTGAGAAGAGGCGGGTCTATTCATGTATTAAACTGTGGAGGAAGTTCCCCATCAGGTCCGCACCCTCGTATGTCAGACCCCGCACCCTCGTATGTCAGACCCCGCCTACGTCATTGGCTGAGCGGACCTGATGGGGAACTTCCTCCAGTATAATAAAATGAATAGCCCCGCCCCTTCTCACGTTCCGCATCAGGTCCTCAGCCTTACACCTACGTCATTGGCTGAGCGGACCTGCTGGGGAACTTTAGAAGGGGCGGGTCTATTCATTTAATATGCTGACGGAAGTTCCCCATCAGGTCCGCTCAGGCTCAGCCAATGACAGACAGCGCTGGACATCGGATCGCCACGGGACACTGGATTTCATCGCTGGAATCAGGGCCGGTCCTAGGCGGGTGCGCCGCGTGCACCGCACCCAGGCGCCTGCAGAGGGGGGGGCGCTGAAGTGCCAGAGTGCTCCTCACCCGCCTCCTCCTTATGTGCGGAAATAAAATACTTCCGAACTGTCCCAGCTTTGGAACAGCACAGACAGTTCATGGCCGAATCTAGGGAGGTGTGCTGTGCCGTGTGCCCGCCTCCCAGGCAACAACTACCAGGATGTAGATTGTGCCTGGGCAGTGTTGCTAAATTTCAGTGAGAAGAAGCTGTCTCGGGGCATGGCAGGGCGGGGCGGGGCGGGATGGACAAGCTAGCTGCACCTGTGAGTGTTGATTTTCCCCGAAGCCAAGCTTTCTGCAGAGATGGGACAGGAGAGGAGAGAGATATTGATTTGCTCATCCTTCTCCCGCCCCTCTCCTCTGTGTCTGCCCCGCCCACACTCCAATCCCTGGATACTAGTACTGTGTGCACGAGAAAAGGGTGTGGGCGGGAAATTTTAAGCAATGGAGGAGACAGATCCACCTGAGTGTATGATTGCTACATCTACTGTCAGAGCCTGCAGAGACCAGCCCTGGAGTAAGTGAGTTCTACATTACTACTGGGCTCTCCCCAGGGAGTGAGTGTATGGGAGGGGTGGAAGGCTGCAATCTCCTCATGCTGTGTGGAGGACTGGTGGCAGCCCACTATGCTGGGACTTGTAGTGCCCTCTGTGGGGGGACTGAGGAATCTTCAGTTCCCCACAAAGGGCACTACAGGTCCCAGCATAGTGAAATGCATTCTTCAGTCCCCTCTAGGGCACTACAAGTCCCAGCATAATGGGAATGTATTCTTCAGTCCCCTCTATTCTAGTGCACTACAGGTCCCAGCATAATGGGAATGCATTCTTCAGTCCCCTCTAGGGCACTACAGGTCCCAGCATAGTGGAATGCATTCTTCAGTCCCCTCTAGGGCACTACAGGTCCCAGCATAGTGGAATGCATTCTTCAGTCCCCTCTAGGGCACTACAGGTCCCAGCATAGTGGGAATGCATTCTTCAGTCCCCTCTAGGGCACTACAGGTCTCAGCATAGTGGGAATGCATTCTTCAGTCCCCTCTAGTCTAGGGCACTACAAGTCCCAGCATAGTGGGAATGCATTCTTCAGTCCCCTCTAGGGCACTACAGGTCTCGGCATAGTGGGAATGCATTCTTCAGTCCCCTCTAGTCTAGGGCACTACAAGTCCCAGCATAGTGGAATGCATTCTTCAGTCCCCTCTAAGGCACTACAGGTCCCAGCATAGTGGGAATGCATTCTTCAGTCCCCTCTAGTCTAGGGCACTACAAGTCCCAGCATAGTGGGAATGCATTCTTCAGTCCCCTCTAGGGCACTACAGGTCCCAGCATAGTGGAATGCATTCTTCAGTCCCCTCTAGGGCACTACAGGTCCCAGCATAGTGGAATGCATTCTTCAGTCCCCTCTAGGGCACTACAGGTCCCAGCATAGTGGGAATGCATTCTTCAGTCCCCTCTAGGGCACTACAGGTCCCAGCATAGTGGGAATGCATTCTTCAGTCCCCTCTAGGGCACTACAGGTCTCAGCATAGTGGGAATGCATTCTTCAGTCCCCTCTAGTCTAGGGCACTACAAGTCCCAGCATAGTGGGAATGCATTCTTCAGTCCCCTCTAGGGCACTACAGGTCTCGGCATAGTGGGAATGCATTCTTCAGTCCCCTCTAGTCTAGGGCACTACAAGTCCCAGCATAGTGGAATGCATTCTTCAGTCCCCTCTAAGGCACTACAGGTCCCAGCATAGTGGAATGCATTCTTCAGTCCCCTCTAAGGCACTACAAGTCCCAGCATAGTGGGAATGCATTCTTCAGTCCCCTCTAGTCTAGGGCACTACAAGTCCCAGCATAGTGGAATGCATTCTTCAGTCCCCTCTAAGGCACTACAGGTCCCAGCATAGTGGGAATGCATTCTTCAGTCCCCTCTAGTCTAGGGCACTACAAGTCCCAGCATAGTGGGAATGCATTCTTCAGTCCCCTCTAGGGCACTACAGGTCTCGGCATAGTGGGAATGCATTCTTCAGTCCCCTCTAGTCTAGGGCATTACAGGTCCCAGCATAGTGGGAATGCATTCTTCAGTCCCCTCTAGGGCACTACAGGTCCCAGCATAGTGGGAATGCATTCTTCAGTCCCCTCTAGGGCACTACAGGTCTCAGCATAGTGGAATGCATTCTTCAGTCCCCTCTAGGGCACTACAGGTCCCAGCATAGTGGGAATGCATTCTTCAGTCCCCTCTAGTCTAGGGCACTACAAGTCCCAGCATAGTGGAATGCATTCTTCAGTCCCCTCTAAGGCACTACAGGTCCCAGCATAGTGGGAATGCATTCTTCAGTCCCCTCTAGTCTAGGGCACTACAAGTCCCAGCATAGTGGGAATGCATTCTTCAGTCCCCTCTAGGGCACTACAGGTCTCGGCATAGTGGGAATGCATTCTTCAGTCCCCTCTAGGGCACTACAGGTCTCAGCATAGTGGGAATGCATTCTTCAGTCCCCTCTAGGGCACTACAGGTCCCAGCATAGTGGGAATGCATTCTTCAGTCCCCTCTAGTCTAGGGCACTACAAGTCCCAGCATAGTGGGAATGCATTCTTCAGTCCCCTCTAGGGCACTACAGGTCCCAACATAGTGGAATGCATTCTTCAGTCCCCTCTAGGGCGCTACAGTTCCCAGCATAGTGGAATGCATTCTTCAGTCCCCTCTAGGGCACTACAGGTCCCAGCATAGTGGAATGCATTCTTCAGTCCCCTCTAGGGCACTACAGGTCTCGGCATAGTGGGAATGCATTCTTCAGTCCCCTCTAGGGCACTACAGGTCTCGGCATAGTGGGAATGCATTCTTCAGTCCCCTCTAGTCTAGGGCACTACAAGTCCCAGCATAGTGGGAATGCATTCTTCAGTCCCCTCTAGTCTAGGGCACTACAAGTCCCAGCATAGTGGGAATGCATTCTTCAGTCCCCTCTAGTCTAGGGCACTACAAGTCCCAGCATAGTGGGAATGCATTCTTCAGTCCCCTCTAGGGCACTATAGGTCCCAACATAGTGGAATGCATTCTTCAGTCCCCTCTAGTGCACTACAGGTCCCAGCATAGTGGAAGGCATTCTTCAGTCCCCTCTAGGGCACTACAGGTCTCGGCATAGTGGGAATGCATTCTTCAGTCCCCTCTAGGGCACTACAGGTCTCGGCATAGTGGGAATGCATTCTTCAGTCCCCTCTAGGGCACTACAGGTCCCAGCATAGTGGAATGCATTCTTCAGTCCCCTCTAGGGCACTACAGGTCCCAGCATAGTGGGAATGCATTCTTCAGTCCCCTCTAGGGCACTACAGGTCTCAGCATAGTGGGAATGCATTCTTCAGTCCCCTCTAGTCTAGGGCACTACAAGTCCCAGCATAGTGGAATGCATTCTTCAGTCCCCTCTAAGGCACTACAGGTCCCAGCATAGTGGGAATGCATTCTTCAGTCCCCTCTAGTCTAGGGCACTACAAGTCCCAGCATAGTGGGAATGCATTCTTCAGTCCCCTCTAGGGCACTACAGGTCCCAACATAGTGGAATGCATTCTTCAGTCCCCTCTAAGGCACTACAGGTCCCAGCATAGTGGGAATGCATTCTTCAGTCCCCTCTAGTCTAGGGCACTACAAGTCCCAGCATAGTGGAATGCATTCTTCAGTCCCCTCTAAGGCACTACAGGTCCCAGCATAGTGGGAATGCATTCTTCAGTCCCCTCTAGTCTAGTGCACTACAGGTCCCAGCATAGTGGAATGCATTCTTCAGTCCCCTCTAGGGCACTACAGGTCCCAGCATAGTGGAATGCATTCTTCAGTCCCCTCTAGGGCACTACAGGTCTCAGCATAGTGGAATGCATTCTTCAGTCCCCTCTAGGGCACTACAGGTCTCAGCATAGTGGAATGCATTCTTCAGTCCCCTCTAGGGCACTACAGGTCCCAGCATAGTGGAATGCATTCTTCAGTCCCCTCTAGGGCACTACAGGTCTCAGCATAGTGGGAATGCATTCTTCAGTCCCCTCTAGGGCACTACAGGTCTCAGCATAGTGGGAATGCATTCTTCAGTCCCCTCTAGTCTAGGGCACTACAAGTCCCAGCATAGGGGGGAATGCATTCTTCAGTCCCCTCTAGGGCACTACAGGTCCCAGCATAGTGGAATGCATTCTTCAGTCCCCTCTAGGGCACTACAAGTCCCAGCATAGTGGGAATGCATGCTTCAGTCCCCTCTAGGGCACTACAGGTCTCAGCATAGTGGGAATGCATTCTTCAGTCCCCTCTAGTCTAGGGCACTACAAGTCCCAGCATAGTGGGAATGCATTCTTCAGTCCCCTCTAGGGCACTACAGGTCTCAGCATAGTGGGAATGCATTCTTCAGTCCCCTCTAGTCTAGGGCACTACAAGTCCCAGCATAGTGGAATGCATTCTTCAGTCCCCTCTAAGGCACTACAGGTCCCAGCATAGTGGGAATGCATTCTTCAGTCCCCTCTAGTCTAGGGCACTACAAGTCCCAGCATAGTGGGAATGCATTCTTCAGTCCCCTCTAGGGCACTACAGGTCCCATCATAGTGGAATGCATTCTTCAGTCCCCTTTAGGGCACTACAAGTCCCAGCATAATGGGAATGCATTCTTCAGTCCCCTCTAAGGCACTACAGGTCCCAGCATAGTGGAATGCATTCTTCAGTACCCTCTAGTCTAGGGCACTACAAGTCCCAGCATAATGGGAATGCATTCTTCAGTCCCCTCTAGGGCACTACAGGTCCCAGCATAGTGGAATGCATTCTTCAGTCCCCTCTAGTCTAGGGCACTACAAACCCCAGCATAATGGGAATGCATTCTTCAGCCCCCTCTAGTGCACTACAGGTCCCAGCATAGTGGGAATGCATTCTTCAGTCCCCTCTAGTCTAGGGCACTACAAACCCCAGCATAATGGGAATGCATTCTTCAGTCCCCTCTAGGGCACTACAAGTCCCAGCATAGTGGAATGCATTCTTCAGTCCCCTCTAAGGCACTACATGTCCCAGCATAGTGGAAATGCATTCTTCAGTCCCCTCTAGTCTAGGGCACTACAAGTCCCAGCATAGTGGGAATGCATTCTTCAGTCCCCTCTAGGGCACTACAGGTCCCAGCATAGTGGGAATGCATTCTTCGGTCCCAGCATAGTGGGAATGCATTCTTCAGTCCCCTCTAGGGCACTACAGGTCCCAGCATAGTGGAATGCATTCTTCAGTCCCCTCTAGGGCACTACAGGTCCCAGCATAGTGGGAATGCATTCTTCGGTCCCAGCATAGTGGGAATGCATTCTTCAGTCCCCTCTAGGGCACTACAGGTCCCAGCATAGTGGGAATGCATTCTTCAGTCCCCTCTAGGGCACTACAGGTCCCAACATAGTGGAATGCATTCTTCAGTCCCCTCTAAGGCACTACAGGTCCCAGCATAGTGGGAATGCATTCTTCAGTCCCCTCTAGTCTAGGGCACTACAAGTCCCAGCATAGTGGAATGCATTCTTCAGTCCCCTCTGAGGCACTACAGGTCCCAGCATAGTGGGAATGCATTCTTCAGTCCCCTCTAGTCTAGGGCACTACAAGTCCCAGCATAGTGGGAATGCATTCTTCAGTCCCCTCTAGGGCACTACAGGTCTCGGCATAGTGGGAATGCATTCTTCAGTCCCCTCTAGTCTAGGGCACTACAGGTCCCAGCATAGTGGGAATGCATTCTTCAGTCCCCTCTAGGGCACTACAGGTCCCAGCATAGTGGGAATGCATTCTTCAGTCCCCTCTAGGGCACTACAGGTCTCAGCATAGTGGGAATGCATTCTTCAGTCCCCTCTAGTCTAGGGCACTACAAGTCCCAGCATAGTGGGAATGCATTCTTCAGTCCCCTCTAGGGCACTACAGGTCTCGGCATAGTGGGAATGCATTCTTCAGTCCCCTCTAGTCTAGGGCACTACAAGTCCCAGCATAGTGGAATGCATTCTTCAGTCCCCTCTAAGGCACTACAGGTCCCAGCATAGTGGAATGCATTCTTCAGTCCCCTCTAAGGCACTACAGGTCCCAGCATAGTGGGAATGCATTCTTCAGTCCCCTCTAGTCTAGGGCACTACAAGTCCCAGCATAGTGGGAATGCATTCTTCAGTCCCCTCTAGGGCACTACAGGTCTCAGCATAGTGGGAATGCATGCTTCAGTCCCCTCTAGTCTAGGGCACTACAAGTCCCAGCATAGGGGGAATGCATTCTTCAGTCCCCTCTAGGGCACTACAGGTCCCAGCATAGTGGGAATGCATTCTTCAGTCCCCTCTAGGGCACTACAGGTCTCGGCATAGTGGGAATGCATTCTTCAGTCCCCTCTAGTCTAGGGCACTACAGGTCCCAGCATAGTGGGAATGCATTCTTCAGTCCCCTCTAGGGCACTACAGGTCCCAGCATAGTGGGAATGCATTCTTCAGTCCCCTCTAGGGCACTACAGGTCCCAGCATAGTGGGAATGCATTCTTCAGTCCCCTCTAGTCTAGGGCACTACAAGTCCCAGCATAGTGGAATGCATTCTTCAGTCCCCTCTAAGGCACTACAGGTCCCAGCATAGTGGGAATGCATTCTTCAGTCCCCTCTAGTCTAGGGCACTACAAGTCCCAGCATAGTGGGAATGCATTCTTCAGTCCCCTCTAGGGCACTACAGGTCTCGGCATAGTGGGAATGCATTCTTCAGTCCCCTCTAGTCTAGGGCACTACAAGTCCCAGCATAGTGGGAATGCATTCTTCAGTCCCCTCTAGGGCACTACAGGTCCCAACATAGTGGAATGCATTCTTCAGTCCCCTCTAGGGCGCTACAGGTCCCAGCATAGTGGAATGCATTCTTCAGTCCCCTCTAGGGCACTACAGGTCCCAGCATAGTGGAATGCATTCTTCAGTCCCCTCTAGGGCACTACAGGTCTCGGCATAGTGGGAATGCATTCTTCAGTCCCCTCTAGGGCACTACAGGTCTCGGCATAGTGGGAATGCATTCTTCAGTCCCCTCTAGTCTAGGGCACTACAAGTCCCAGCATAGTGGGAATGCATTCTTCAGTCCCCTCTAGGGCACTACAGGTCCCAACATAGTGGAATGCATTCTTCAGTCCCCTCTAGGGCACTACAGGTCCCAGCATAGTGGAATGCATTCTTCAGTCCCCTCTAGGGCACTACAGGTCCCAGCATAGTGGAAGGCATTCTTCAGTCCCCTCTAGGGCACTACAGGTCTCGGCATAGTGGGAATGCATTCTTCAGTCCCCTCTAGGGCACTACAGGTCTCGGCATAGTGGGAATGCATTCTTCAGTCCCCTCTAGGGCACTACAGGTCCCAGCATAGTGGAATGCATTCTTCAGTCCCCTCTAGGGCACTACAGGTCCCAGCATAGTGGGAATGCATTCTTCAGTCCCCTCTAGGGCACTACAGGTCCCAGCATAGTGGGAATGCATTCTTCAGTCCCCTCTAGGGCACTACAGGTCCCAACATAGTGGAATGCATTCTTCAGTCCCCTCTAAGGCACTACAGGTCCCAGCATAGTGGGAATGCATTCTTCAGTCCCCTCTAGTCTAGGGCACTACAAGTCCCAGCATAGTGGAATGCATTCTTCAGTCCCCTCTAAGGCACTACAGGTCCCAGCATAGTGGGAATGCATTCTTCAGTCCCCTCTAGTCTAGTGCACTACAGGTCCCAGCATAGTGGAATGCATTCTTCAGTCCCCTCTAGGGCACTACAGGTCCCAGCATAGTGGAATGCATTCTTCAGTCCCCTCTAGGGCACTACAGGTCTCAGCATAGTGGAATGCATTCTTCAGTCCCCTCTAGGGCACTACAGGTCTCAGCATAGTGGAATGCATTCTTCAGTCCCCTCTAGGGCACTACAGGTCCCAGCATAGTGGAATGCATTCTTCAGTCCCCTCTAGGGCACTACAGGTCTCAGCATAGTGGGAATGCATTCTTCAGTCCCCTCTAGTCTAGGGCACTACAAGTCCCAGCATAGTGGGAATGCATTCTTCAGTCCCCTCTAGGGCACTACAGGTCTCAGCATAGTGGGAATGCATTCTTCAGTCCCCTCTAGTCTAGGACACTACAAGTCCCAGCATAGTGGAATGCATTCTTCAGTCCCCTCTAGGGCACTACAGGTCTCAGCATAGTGGGAATGCATTCTTCAGTCCCCTATAGTCTAGGGCACTACAAGTCCCAGCATAGTGGGAATGCATTCTTCAGTCCCCTCTAGGGCACTACAGGTCCCAGCATAGTGGAATGCATTCTTCAGTCCCCTCTAGGGCACTACAAGTCCCAGCATAGTGGGAATGCATGCTTCAGTCCCCTCTAGGGCACTACAGGTCTCAGCATAGTGGGAATGCATTCTTCAGTCCCCTCTAGTCTAGGGCACTACAAGTCCCAGCATAGTGGGAATGCATTATTCAGTCCCCTCTAGGGCACTACAGGTCTCAGCATAGTGGGAATGCATTCTTCAGTCCCCTCTAGTCTAGGGCACTACAAGTCCCAGCATAGTGGAATGCATTCTTCAGTCCCCTCTAAGGCACTACAGGTCCCAGCATAGTGGGAATGCATTCTTCAGTCCCCTCTAGTCTAGGGCACTACAAGTCCCAGCATAGTGGGAATGCATTCTTCAGTCCCCTCTAGGGCACTACAGGTCCCATCATAGTGGAATGCATTCTTCAGTCCCCTCTAGGGCACTACAGGTCCTAGCATAGTGGAATGCATTCTTCAGTCCCCTCTAGGGCACTACAAGTCCCAGCATAATGGGAATGCATTCTTCAGTCCCCTCTAAGGCACTACAGGTCCCAGCATAGTGTAATGCATTCTTCAGTACCCTCTAGTCTAGGGCACTACAAGTCCCAGCATAATGGGAATGCATTCTTCAGTCCCCTCTAAGGCACTACAGGTCCCAGCATAGTGGAATGCATTCTTCAGTCCCCTCTAGGGCACTACAGGTCCCAGCATAGTGGAATGCATTCTTCAGTCCCCTCTAGTCTAGGGCACTACAAACCCCAGCATAATGGGAATGCATTCTTCAGCCCCCTCTAGTGCACTACAGGTCCCAGCATAGTGGGAATGCATTCTTCAGTCCCCTCTAGTCTGAAGCACTACAGGTCCCAGCATAGTGGGAATGCATTCTTCAGTCCCTTCTAGGGCACTACAAGTCCCAGCATAGTGGAATGCATTCTTCAGTCCCCTCTAGGGCACTACAGGTCCCAGCATAGTGGGAATGCATTCTTCGGTCCCAGCATAGTGGGAATGCATTCTTCAGTCCCCTCTAGGGCACTACAGGTCCCAGCATAGTGGAATGCATTCTTCAGTCCCCTCTAGTGCACTATAGGTCCCAGCATAGTGGGAATGCATTCTTCAGTCCCCTCTAGTGCACTACAGGTCCCAGCATAGTGGGAATGCATTCTTCAGTCCCCTCTAGGGCACTACAAGTCCCAGCATAGTGGAATGCATTCTTCAGTCCCCTGTATGGCACTACAGGTCCCAGCATAGTGGAATGCATTCTTCAGTCCCCTCTAGTGCACTATAGGTCCCAGCATAGTGGGAATGCATTCTTCAGTCCCCTCTAGTGCACTACAGGTCCCAGCATAGTGGGAATGCATTCTTCAGTCCCCTCTAGTCTAAAGCACTACAGGTCCCAGCATAGTGGGAATGCATTCTTCAGTCCCCTCTAGTGCACTACAGGTCCCAGCATAGTGGGAATGCATTCTTCAGTCCCCTCTAGGGCACTACAAGTCCCAGCATAGTGGAATGCATTCTTCAGTTCACTCTAGTCTAGGGCACTACAGGTCCCAGCATAGTGGGAATGCATTCTTCAGTCCCCTCTAGTGCACTACAGGTCCCAGCATAGCAGGTTGCTTTGACAGAACAGAAGAAGCCTGAGAAGATTGTCGCCACTCTGCGTGATCCAGGGGCACTGGCAAACTTAATTTGCTGGGCACTGCTAGGCTGCAATTGAGGTATTGATCTCTTGTATCATGTCTGCAGTCTCTGGCCATGTCTTGTATCATGTCTGCAGTCTCTGGCCATGTCTTGTATCATGTCTGCAGTCTCTGACCATCTCCTGTACTATGTCTGCAGTATGTCTGGGGGCTCTTTCTAACAGCCCTCTCTGTGTCCGTTAGAGAGGCCCCCCTCCAGTTCCCATTAAAGCACTCTCTTCATGTATGTTGTTTATTGTTAAGAGATCATATGAGGATCCCAGGGTATCAAAGACTTCTTTGGGGAGCATCTCTGTGTTTAATTCGTTGCCATAGAAACATTTGTAAAGGGGAGGAGTTAGTATAATGAACACACCCATGAACACACCCATGCGAGGGCGCAGAAATATTTTTGCACCCAGGCGCCTGTGACCCTAGGATCGGCCCTGGCTGGAATGTTTTTTTATTTATTTAATTTTTTATGTTTAATAAAGGACTTTTCCAAGGTGTCGGTGTGTGTGTTTTTTTACACTTTCTTCGTGAAATGGTAGGGGCACAATGTACCCCTTACCAATTCACATAGGGGGGGGCGTGATCTGGGGGTCCCCTTTGTTAAAGGGGTCCTCCAGATTCCGATAAGCCCCCTGCCCGCAGACCCCCACAACCACCGGGCAAGGGTTGAGGGCATGTGGCCTGGTACGGTTCAGGAGGGGGGGCGCTCTCTCGTCCCCCCCTCTTTTCCTGCGGCCTGCCAGGTTGCGTGCTCGGATAAAGGGTCTGGTATGGATTTTGGGGGGAACTCCACGCCATTTTTTTTTTAAATTTGGGGTGGAGTTCCCCTTAAAATCCATACCAGACCAGAAGGGCCTGGTATGGATATTTGGGGGGAAAAGGCACACATTGTTTTTTAAATTTGCGGCAGGGTTCCCCTTAATATCCATACCAGACCTGAAGGGCCTGGTAATTGAATTTGGGGGGACCCCCACGCTTTTTTTTTTATCAATGACTTTTCTATGTATTGCCGGGAGCCGACAATTCATTAATAGCCGCGGAGTGAGTTTTTTTCCTTCAGAAATGACACTTTGTGCAGGGACAGTTCTAAGCACGGGAAACAAGCGTGACATTACAGGCATACTATACACACACCCCAGGTATGAAATTTAAAGGAATATTTCACTTTTATTGTTTCACTTTAAGCATTATTAAAATCACTGCTCCCGAAAAAACGTCAGTTTTTAAAACTTTTTTTTGCATTGATACATGTCCCCTGGGGCAGGACCCGGGTCCCCAAACACTTTTTAGGACAATAACTTGCATATAAGCCTTTAAAATTAGCACTTTAGATTTCTCCCATAGACTTTTCGAATTTGCCGCGAACACCCCAAATTGTTCGCTGTTCGGCGAACAGGCAATATTCGAGTTGAACTCGAAGCTCATCCCTGGTGATGAGTACAAAGACAAGTGCGTCTTGCCTACAGTCAAGCATGGTGGTGGGAGTGTCATGGTCTGGGACTCTTATTTATTTATATATATATATATATAATTTTTTTTTTTATTCTTTATTTATTCAAGTAAGTATCCAAGCAATTCAAGGCTCCATGTACACAGAAGTTCAAAAACTGTCGTTTTTAAAGCAGCAGAAAAAGATAGCTTTTATTAGCGTTTTTCAGTGTAGCTTTTTTTTTTTTTCAATGTACCAAAAACACTTAAAAACGCTCACGGCCAGCGTTTGAGCGGTTTTCTGCGTTTTGCGTTTTTTCTGCCAAAAAACGGCACTTTGAACGCAAATTTCTTGCGTTCAGAAAAAAGCCCATTAACTCCACTGCTCATTAAAGGTAAAAAACGTTATGTGTACATGAACACATAGGCCAACAGAGTGCAGTTAAAGGGCTTTTTAAAAAAACGCCAATAAACTGCAGTTTATCAGCTTCTGTGTACATGGAGCCTTAAAATATTTATTTGATAAACATTTGCACAAATGATGTGCCATGTAAAAGAAATGTGACCAATATTTTTTTTATTTTTTTTTATTCTACAGGGCCTCTGCTTTTAGAACATTTAAAAATGTTTGGGGCATTTAGGTTGTTTTCTAGCCAAAACTAAAAAAAATTGCCGTGGCCCCAAAGTAATTAACTGATATTCATTAGAAGAGTCTGAAATAAAGAAGCATTGTCAGATGAAGAGTTGCAACACGCTGCCCACAAACTGCACAGTCCGATGGTACAATCTCCATTGGGTGTAACCACAATTGCATACTGTACAGTGATGACCCACCTGGTTGGAAATACATTAAATGGATTCTTTAAGTAGGCCTTTGCACTATTGTCACCTGGGGAACTCTGTAGTCACATGTCCCACTGGTCTTTCTATAGGAATAGAAAAAGTCTAGAAACCCTGTCAGCTTTTTATCACTGTCCGTGCCTCTCTTGCCCTTCAATTTAATGCACTCCTGGATAGTAAAACCTGCCAGGAGTTCTAACCCTTCCTCATCCTATCAAAAAATATTATTAGATAAAGTGAAGAAATGTTAAACCTCCTCTAATTTTTTTCCATTTGTGTCCCCACTGGGGAGATTCACCCTCCTTATTTGTCCTAGACTCCTAGTCATCATTGTCTCCAGTACAGCAAGTTTGTTTTAGGCTCTATTTGCACAAGGGAATAGCAGCGGGTGAATGACAGCAGCAGGCATCTGCTGATTTCTGCAGCTGTTTTTGCCAGAGCCTGGTAATTGCTGGCTGTACGGACAGCTACAGATAGCTGTGGCCACCGTCGATCTGTCATTGTGTATAAGGCTGGGTTCACACTTCTGCGTTGCGTTTTTGAGCTTGGAGTCTTTACCAAGTTCGCAATCAGTCGTTCAGCGGTTTCTTTGCATTTTAGCTGCGGACTTGCCGACCTGGGAAGTCTCGCTGCTGTTATCATGAGGGGGAACTCCACGCCAAATTTTAAATAAAAAAACGGCATGGGTTCCCCTCCAGGAGTATACCAGGCCCTTAGGTCTGGTATGGACTTAAACGGGAACCCCTACGCCGAAAAAACCGGCGTGGGGGGTCCCCCCAAAATCCATAACAGACCCTTATCCGAGCACGCAGCCCGGTCGGTCAGGAAAGGGGGTGGGGCGAGCGCGCCCCCCCTCCTGAACCGTACCAGGCCGCATGCCCTCAACATGGGGGGTGGGTGCTTTGGGGCAGGGGGGGGCGCCCTGCGGTCCCCCAACCCCAAAAGCACCCTGCCCCCATGTTGAGGAGGACAGGGCCTCTTCCTGACAAACCCTGGCCGTTGGTTTCAGGCAGGGGGCTTATTGGAATCCGGGAACCCTCTTTAATAAGGGGGCCCCCCACCCTATGTGAATAAGTATGGGGTACATCATACAAAAAAAGTCAATAAAAACACTACACAGGTTTTTAAAGTAATTTATTAGGCAGCTCCGGGGGGTCTTCTTCCGACTTCAGGCGTACCCCATACTCATTCACATAGGGTGGGGGGCCAGGATCTGGGGGCCCCCTTATTAAAGGGGGCTCCCGGATTCCGATAAGCCCCCCCGCCCGCATCCGCTGACAACCAACGGCCAGGGTTGACGGGAAGAGGCCCTGTCCTCAACATGGGGGCAGGGTGCTTTGGGGAGGGGGGCCGCAGGGCGCCCCCCTGCCCCAAAGCACCCACCCCCTCCATGTTGAGGGCATGCGGCCTGGAACGGTTCAGGAGGGGGGGGGGGCGCTCGCTCATCCCCACCCCCTTTCCTGACCGGCCAGGCTGCGTGCTCGGATAAGGGTCTGCTATGGATTTTGGGGGGACCCCCACGCCGTTTTTCGGTGTAGGGGTTCCTGTTAAAGTCCATACCAGACCTAAGGGCCTGGTATGCTCCTGGAGGGGAACCCATGCCGTTTTTTTATTTAAAAAATGGCGTGGAGTCTCCACCCCCCCCCCCCCCCCCCCAAGATCCCTGTTCAGAACGCAACACATGCGCAAATCAGATGCGTGCCCATAGAACATAATGGGCCTGAATTCGCACCTGAGCCTCACCGCAATGCCTAGAGAACGCACACGTTTTTTTCGGCAGTGCGAATGCATCGCACATATGTGAACCAGCCTCACTGAAATCAATGTATTTTATAATGTTATGCGAATTGGTTGCAGTGTAAGCCGCAACCAATTCGCATAGGTGTGAACCCGGCCTAAGGCTTGGATAGCCCACAGCTAGCCACTCATAGGTGGCAAAAACAGCTGCGGGAATCAGCCAATTCCTGACGCTGTCATTCAGACTGGTGCTAGTTGCCTCTACAAGTGTAGCCTAAAGTCAGCCATAGACGGATTGAAATTTGGCTGGATCAGCAGGAACCAGACAAAATGCGGTCCATCTATAGTCAGGTATGTTGTACTGAAGTCAATCTATAGATCGACTTCAGTACAACTAGCCGATCGTATTTTTGTTCGATCACTGCCGCTGGCTATAGCCACCAGTGCTCATTGTATTCTAATGGCTGGGAAACCTCCCACTGTCAGAATACAATAGCCCAGTAGGAGGAATTCCTCTACCAACAGTGTCAGTGTTGAGCGATTTTCTTTGCTTCAACCCATGGCAAGTGACGCAGTGCGCATCGCAAAAAAAGGGCCTGGTCAGAAAGGGAGTAAATTCTTCCAGGGCTGAAGTGGTTAAGGTCATTATCCGATAAAAAAAAAGACAAAAGAAAAAAAAGTATATATATACACACACACACACACACACATATATATATATATATATATATATATATACACACATACACATATACACACCGTATTTTTCGGACTATAAGACGCACTTTTTCCCCCCAGAAATATGGGGGAAAATGTCCCTGCGTCTTATGGTCCGAATACATAACAGGGGCCCCACCCCCTGCCGTCGCTGGCACCGCCCCTGCCATCCGCTCACAGCCTCTGGAATCCCCCGACCGCCGCCACTGGCTCCGCCCCCCCGCCGCAGTGTCAGGGGCTTTGCGAATCGAATTAGAGCCGCTCTCTCTCGCTTTCTCTTTTGCTTACAGAAAGGGAGGGGGGGCGGCGGGGGATATCCGCAGCTCTCCTCTCCCTGTCACAGCGCCGCTGCCGAGTTCTCTGGCAAATAGAGCAGCGGCGCTGTGACAGGGAGAGGAGAGCTGCGGGCTGTCTGTATATCCCCCGCCGCCCCCCTTCCCTTTCTGTAAGGAGAAGAGAAAGAGAGAGCGGCTCTAATTGGATTTGCTGGGTCGCCACCCAGCTTCCTGCCCACTGTTTCCCCCCCCATGATTGGCCACAGCAGAGGGCCAATCAGAAGACACTGGGGGCATCATGGGAAATTAAGTCCCTGCAGAGTTTATGGCACCAGTTCCCCCAGCATGCAAGCACTCTGCTGGAGGGGAGGGAGGGGGTGTTAGAACTTGAAGAGGAGCAAAAGAGAATACTCTGCTGGGGTAAGGTGACCAGATTTTTAAAATGAAATCCGGGGACATTTTTTTTATTTTTTTTACTTGTAATGGCGGCAATCAGCGACTCTCTGCCCGTCGCCAGCCGGTTAAAGCCTGTTCAAGCCTGTTAAAGGGGGACCCCAGAAGTCGGTGTTCAGGGCCACTCTGTGCAAAACCAGCTGCACAGTGGAGGTAAGTATGATATGTTTGTTATTTTCTTTTAAAAACGGTCCTTTACAATTACTTTAAGTCTTACTCTCCGGTCCCCGGCTACTACTGGGGGGGGGAGCGGAGGAAGATCACTTCGCCAGGGAAGGCAAGGAGATAAGCAGGTAGGCGGCTGGCCGGGACTTGAGCCAAGGCAGAAGAACATGCGAGCGTAGCTGAATGGACATGCACCCGAAACTGAAGAAATATTCCCTCCGCACCGACCAGCACATGATCATCAGAAAGGGGCACAGATAATGGAAAATACACCCCCCTAAGCTAGTAGGAGCGGCGGAGCGGGGGGTGTGTAATTCTGAATTTTTTTTTATTCTGCACTGACTGTCTTTGAAATTGCCCCAGCCCCTGTTCAAATCCAATCTGGGGACAAAACCGGGGACAGACTTGTTCTGGGGACAGTGTCCTCAATCTGGGGACTGTCCCCTAAAACTGGGGATGTCTGGTCACCCTATGCTGGGGGGCACCACCAGAGAGCCACGCTGTACCCCGCACCACCAGAGAGCCACGCTGTACCCCGCACCACCAGAGAGCCACGCTGTACCCCGCACCACCAGAGAGCCACGCTGTACCCTGCACCGCCAGAGAGCCACGCTGTACCCGCACCGCCAGGGAGCCACGCTGTACCCCGCACCACCAGAGCCACGCTGTACCCACACCGCCAGAGAGCCACACTGTACCCACACCGCCAGAGAGGGAGCCACACTGTTCCCGCACCACCAGAGAGGGAGCCACATTGTACCCACACCACCAGAGAGGGAGAAAGACCGAGCCACTGCCAGGATACAGACATGCTACACTACTGACTAGAGTCACCCCAGAGTGAGCGAACGTCCAGCCAGAGGGATCACTGTTGCGATTTCGCTGGGTCTGGTAAGAGGGCCTGTTGGCCATTATTCATTACTGTTCCCAGGGACTGAGCCATTAGGAAGTGCCTAACCTGATATCCTCTAGGCCTTATTGACCGCCACAACGTCCCTCTCTGTCCTCTTCCCACGGCGTCCCCTCTGTCCTCTTCCCACTGCGACCTTCTCCCAGGGCGTTACTCTGTCCACTTCCCAGGGCGTTACTCTGTCCTCTACCCAGGGTGTCCCTTTGTCCTTCACCCACGGCAACCCTCTGTCCTCTTCCCATGAAGATGACAGGGCGGGCCTTGACAGGAAGGGGTGGGTCATATTTAAATTAGGGGGTGCGCAAGTTTAGTCAGGCCTAGGGCAGCACAAAACCTAAATACACCACTGATGGCATGGTCCCTCTGCGTTTACTGTGGCATGGTCCCTCTGCGTTTACTGTGGCATGGTCCCTCTGCGTTTACTGTGGCAATGGTCAGGCTGCATTTAATGGGCACTGGAAAATATTTTAGTACACAATTTGGTTCAGAATATTTTTTTTCTTGTTTTCCTCCTCTAAAACCTAGGTGCGTCTTATGGTGCGAAAAATATACACATATATATAATAAAAAACAGAAGGTGCAAATATAGGCCTAATATTGCACTTCCCGGCGCCACCAGAGTAAATACAGATTCCGAGTAACCCCTTAGTAAAATGAATGAACAAATTAAAAGCTTAAAATATAATAAATTAATAATATATAATAGCTAATAACATTCAAGGTGATGATAAAAGCCAGACAGCAGCTGTTTAAAACTAAAACGAGAAAACTCATATAGTGCAATGAAGTATCAAAAAGTGGAACTAAAGTCCAAATGATAAAACAGCGCTTAAAATTGGATGAATGTCCAATACATAAAACATTTGTAATGATGACGTAGCAACAGTGGGTCCTAGGTCAGTGAGTGATTCGAAGGCCTGGATAAATGGTGCATCATACACCAGATCCCAATCTTCACCACACGTGAGGCACTCTCCCCCGCCGGGGTGCAAACTCACCACAAAAATTGATAAAATGGGCCTCAAGATCTGGTCATATAATCTCACATGGACACCCGTCATCAGCAGGCAGAAGGCAGCATGGGTTAAAATCCGTTTAGGGTTCATATAAAAGCAAAAAGACACTAAAATAGCGTAATACTGCTTTAATGAAATAAATGCCCCCCATGCAGCACAAACCCCGCTACAAATGCACGTACATTTTAATCAAAGTTAAATGCACATAACAGTAGTGAATGTATTTAGCGCAATCCTCAGAAGCGCCAATGTTGCTTAGTGCAGCGCTGAGTAAACACTTCCTGCTTTCGGCAGGCTAGCAGTGGAGCACATCCAGATAGTTCCTGGTTACAGAGACGCCGTTGTAGCCACGCCCTGACCGGTTCCGTCTCCAATCGACTTCAAATACTTTATTTTTAATTTTAAGCTCTTCCCACTTATATATCTCCTTTTATACCTTTTTTTAGAAATTCAAAGACGTCTCAGAATTTTAATGTCCTAGCATGACGTGCATAGGAAGGGTTAATCTTACACCATTTTATATTTATGATTAATAGCGATTCTTTCCTGTCATTTGCTATGAGACATTGCTTGTATGTATTATATTTGTATATTCAGTTCTAGCTGGCTTTTTTGGCCTATTGAGACACACTGTTATAGTGACAGGTGTGTGTTTGTACGTGTGTCATTATGCTTACACTGTGCCATTTTATCCCTGAGTACAGTGAGCATTGCCGCGTTTTAAAACACATATCTGATCACTCTATATCACTAATAAGACAGCTCCTGTCTTAATCTACCAGTTTTTCAAGGCTTTTGGTTATTTGTTTTTGGAATACTATACTGTGTAGCGTCCATGACACGGGCTCGTGTTCACTTCCACCCCACCCCCCCGCTCGTAATGGGACTTCCGTCTGGCCTGTCAGCCGCTCTGTGATATACCAATCAGAGCGTATAAATGACGGGCATTCGCCCAATGAGCGGAGGGGGGTGGATATTTAGACCTGCTTGTCTGCGCCGTGTAGCCACGCCCTCTGTTGAAGTCGATTGTAGACTAAACCGGTCAGGGCGTGGCTACAATGGCGTCTCTGTAACCAGGAACTATCTGGATGTGCTCCACTGCTAGCCTGCCGAAAGGAGGAAGGGTTTACTCAGCGCTGCACTAAGCAACATTGGCGCTTCTGAGGATCGCGGGAAAGCGGTGAATACATTCACTACTGTTATGTGCATTAACTTTGATTAAAATGTACGTGCATTTGTAGCGGGGTTTGTGCTGCATGGGGAGCATTTATTTAATTAAAGCAGTATTACGCTATTTTAGTGTCTTTTTGCTTTTGTATGAACCCTAAACGGATTTTAACCCATGCTGCCTTCTGCCTGCTGATGACGGATGTCCATGTGAGAGATTATATGACCAGATCTTAAGGCCCATTTTATCCATTTTTGTGGTGAGTTTGCACCCCGGCGGGGGAGAGTGCCTCACGTGTGGTGAAGATTGGGATCTGGTGTATGATGCACTATTTATCCAGGCCTTAGAATCACTCACTGACCTAGGACCCACTGTTGCTACGTCATCATTACAAATGAGAGAACACACACACACACACGTGTACACACTATGTATGTATGTATGTATGTATGTATGTATGTATGTATGTATATATACACACACACACACACACACACACACACACAAAAATCTCTATCTAGGCCAACTAAACCATTATGAAAATAGTTTGTTGCAGCCATAGTGCGGCACACAATTCGCAGCGATTACCATGCGTTCCCTGCACCGCATCAAAAATTGCACCCCATTCATGCAAACTGCAGCGGTTGCATATGGTACATTAACGGCATTCCAAAATCAATTTGCAAAACGCAGTGCGATTTGCAGAATCGGCTTGCGTGGGTGTAAACACCTGCGCAATCCAATTCTGGTGCAGCAAAATAAATAGAAGTCTGCACAATTTTGGTGTGGATGTGGTGCGATTTAAGCCATACAAAATGTTGTATGGCTCAAATCCCACTGCTGCAGAATTGCATGTGATTTGAACAGGAATGCAGTGCGATTCCTGTACCGCACAAGTAAGAACCAGGCCTTTCTTTAAGAACATTACTCACTATTTTATTGTTCTATGCCAAAAAAAAAAATCTATATTGCTTAAATGGAAGGATCCGAGGGCGCCGGACACTTTTGGAAGTCCTTGGTTAATACAATGTTGCCCTTTTATAAAAATCTACCTACAAGGCCAGGGGATGCAGAAAGGAATTTGACAAGGTGTGGCATACCTGGTACAACTCTGACAGCACGACAAGTTAGGTAGGCCAAACGGGGACTCTGTTGTAAGGTCAGTAGACATTGTTAGATAGGATGTTGTGTGTCCTTTCCCCATTTTCTTTTGTGTTTTCTTGGGCCCTGTGTGGCCTCAATGTTGGGCAACTGCCAGCTGGCAACCCAGATGTTTTCTGTATGATATACAAACTTAATAAAAATAATGTGTGAACCAGGCCTTAAGATCTCATGGGGATGAACAGACCATCTTAAAATGCAACAAAAGTCCTGATTAGCTGCAGGTTCTTCCTCCCCCACTCCCCATGTGATTACTGCTGTGCAAATGATAGGAAGACAATAAGGACAAAATGTAGGTAGCTCTATTTATAAATTATAAATATTGACTACATAAGTAAATTAAATTAAATTTTGTATATTAGAACAGTCAGGATTTCAGCGCTAAACTTTCAAACTGTCACTTATCACACATCTAAAAAGAAAAAAAACAAACACAGAAAACATTATATTTCAATTTATTTATAGTCCCCATAGGCAGTTGAACATATACCCCATTTGTTCAAGACAATTTAGACAAAACAAACCAAGTAATGGCCCTGGAAAAGTGGCCACCGTTTTAAACCAGCAGCTGTGCATAGTTAAAATAATATTTTTCCAACATTAATATATATTTTTTTCTTTTACACAGACCCAATGAGGTTTTCTGCAAGATACCTGGTAATATATATTTATACATACATTTGAGGTACACAGAACAGGGAGCCATCTTGTGTGCCGAGCAGATATCCAGCTTGTAAACCAGTCACAAGCAAACAACTCTTAACAAGCCATCAGGCCTCACATTTTCTAAATTCCACGTGGCTTACAAAATGGCCACCCATGTTAGGGTGATATGGATACCATGCAAGTGTGCAGCACATTCTTGCAAATAAAAAAAGGTTGAGTATTGGACAGTAAAAACAAAAAAGGTCCCCACAGAACAAAAATACTGAAATACAGAATATTGACAAGAAGAAAAAAACTCAAACAAAAATGGAAGCCTGATGGCCAAGGCCAGATCTCCACAGGCACTGAGGCTTCACTTAGATCAGAAGGCAAAAGGAATTTGCACAAATCAATGGGGAGGTGTAAATATGGCGGCCCAGTGCACACCGTCTGTTTGGGAAAAGGCAGTGCCTCCGAGAGTCAGATTGTTTATTCAGCTCATGGTGAGAGCCGAAATGATGCTCCAATATGGAATTCATCTTGTGTATATTCATACCCGTTAAAATCTTATGAATTGAAATAAAATGGAGACATCACATGTAAACAGGAGGCTATCTGCCGAAGAAGGAATCATTTAAACTTTAGGATATAAAAACAGCACCTTGCTTTTTCTATTACATTTTTTAAAATTTCTATAAAAGATTGGTTCATTGCCACACAGTGGAGACGGCCAAACAGTGGAGACGGCCAAACCAGACCCAGAACAGCTCTCATCATCCACAACAATCTGCTTCTCCCTTTCCTGTATCCAGCGCAGTTTGGGAGAATAAGGTGCAATATTTCAGATATCCCCTTCCCGTTTAGTAGTAGCTCTGAGCCTCCTGCGGCACTGTCAGAAATAGTTTGATTGAATAAATAAACACAGACCTGCTCATAGCAACCAGCTTTTATCTTTCCTAGTCAATAAGCTGCTAGGGACGAGAGCTTTTTTTTTGCACACGTTTTTCATACCTCGTTTTGTAATTTCTCTACTGCTTTCCTTGTTAAAACTACAGTATGTTCCATAATAGTTTGGCAGTTTTAGAAATGTAAACACCTAAAAAAATCTAGTCTGCATTACCCAGACAGAAAAAACGAAATCAGCATTTCTGCAGAACTAGGTAGTATCACAGAACGCTTGTTGGAGCACAAAAAGGATCCTGTGCTTGCCGAGGTCAATTTAAACCTCCGGGGACTTGGAAACACAGACTCCAGACAGAACCAATGATGCCATTTTGGCCACTGACAGCTTGAATTCTGCAACTTTTAGAAGCCAGGTGGTGAGAATTCTCCTTGGCATTCTGTTCCCTGTCTTCCCACAAGGTCTCCATGACTAACTCACTAATTCCTGAGGAAGGGGACCCTAGTGGCTCAGAAATGTTGCATTGGTTGGTATTGAAAAAACATTGGTGTGCTGTCAATACTTGGGACTGTGCCATTGGTTGGCAGCCCCATCCAATATTTTACCCTGAATCAATTTAGGTCTAAAAGGCTGGAAGAGGTGTGCTGGGGCCTATGGATATATGGACTGAATTCTGTTGTGAAATATCTACAAGCAGAATTGTCCATTGACTTTGTATTAACTGCAATAGGACAGAACTGGGAAATACCTGATATTCAAGACAGGAGTCATCGTATGATTTCATTCGCAAGCAGCCAAGCAGACTAAAGCTAGAGAGTTTGGGAGCAGTTGTCCTTTAAGAACACTGCAAAAGCACCAGTGTCATCTCACCGTCTGCAAGTGCTACATTGTTGGCTTAATTTAAAATCTCATTAAAGCACCAAGTTATTAAAACGTCTTATATACATATAGCATCTCTTCAGGTGAGAGGTGACAAAGTCGATTCATACAAAATAAGACACTGAGCTAAAACAGTGTACTGGGTGCCGCTTTGATCCCAAGAAAGTGAATACCATTTATGAAATCTTGTGCTTAGCAAGTACATAAAAAAAAAAAAGTGATTAGAAACGATCTCATACAGAAAAGGAAAAACCCATCCATTGAATTGGAAAGGCTTAAAAGTATATAGCCAGTTAAAGCATTTTTAGACAGCAAATCTCATAGCAAAGGCCCATGGCATGTCCAAGTGTTAGTAGTTGCAGACACAAGTCGTTGTCAAAAAATTTCAACATCACAGGAGGATCAGATGACTCAAGGAATACTTTATCCACAATGAATAAATAATTTGGGGGCAGGGGGATTACTAGGGTAATATAGATTTAGGGTTATACTTCTACCTGGGACTGCGCTATAAGGATCCACCAATTAGCAGTTGTGCATGTGACACTTCAGTTCCACAACACTTACTTGCCACTCAGACTCAAGGGAGACTTTAGAGACAAATCCTATGGAGGAACTTTGCAGTGCGGCTTCCCAGAGTAAATATTAACCCATATACATTTCCCCAATTCAATTTCTTTTGTAAAATTGATTGGATTTGGTGTGGAGTTCTTTGAAATTTTCCAAGTGCCCATTCTAGAAAGTGATTTAGTAGTGCTGTGCAGCTTGTGGGCTGCTGTAAAAAATAGTATCAAGTATGAAACTTTTTACATATCCTGAGAATTCAGCACTAAAAGAAACTTATTACAGTTCTAGATTTTACTGAAAATTCACTTCTGAAGAAGAACAGGAGTCCATGTCATCACCAGAGAGGGATAAT